>CM074444.1:32441598-32521598 GCA_037101425.1 Elopichthys bambusa | reverse complement strand
TAACCCTAACCCTAACCCTAACCCTAACCCTAACCCTAACCCTAACCCTAACCCTAACCTAACCCTAACCCTAACCCTAACCCTAACCCTAACCCTAACCCTAACCCTAACCCTAACCCTAACCCTAACCCTAACCCTAACCCTAACCCTAACCCTAACCCTAACCCTAACCCTAACCCTAACCCTAACCCTAACCCTAACCCTAACCTAACCCTAACCCTAACCCTAACCCTAACCCTAACCTAACCCTAACCCTAACCCTAACCCTAACCCTAACCCTAACTCTAACCCTAACCCTAACCCTAACCCTAACCCTAACCCTAACCCTAACCCTAACCCTAACCCTAACCCTAACCCTAACCCTAACCCTAACCCTAACCCTAACCCTAACCCTAACCCTAACCCTAACCCTAACCCTAACCCTAACCCTAACCCTAACCCTAACCCTAACCCTAACCCTAACCCTAACCCTAACCCTAACCCTAACCCTAACCCTAACCCTAACCCTAACCCTAACCCTAACCCTAACCCTAACCCTAACCCTAACCCTAACCCTAACCCTAACCCTAACCCTAACCCTAACCCTAACCCTAACCCTAACCCTAACCCTAACCCTAACCCTAACCCTAACCCTAACCCTAACCCTAACCCTAACCCTAACCCTAACCCTAACCCTAACCCTAACCCTAACCCTAACCCTAACCCTAACCCTAACCCTAACCCTAACCCTAACCCTAACCCTAACCCTAACCCTAACCCTAACCCTAACCCTAACCCTAACCCTAACCCTAACCCTAACCCTAACCCTAACCCTAACCCTAACCCTAACCCTAACCCTAACCCTAACCCTAACCCTAACCCTAACCCTAACCCTAACCCTAACCCTAACCCTAACCCTAACCCTAACCCTAACCCTAACCCTAACCCTAACCCTAACCCTAACCCTAACCCTAACCCTAACCCTAACCCTAACCCTAACCCTAACCCTAACCCTAACCCTAACCCTAACCCTAACCCTAACCCTAACCCTAACCCTAACCCTAACCCTAACCCTAACCCTAACCCTAACCCTAACCCTAACCCTAACCCTAACCCTAACCCTAACCCTAACCCTAACCCTAACCCTAACCCTAACCCTAACCCTAACCCTAACCCTAACCCTAACCCTAACCCTAACCCTAACCCTAACCCTAACCCTAACCCTAACCCTAACCCTAACCCTAACCCTAACCCTAACCCTAACCCTAACCCTAACCCTAACCCTAACCCTAACCCTAACCCTAACCCTAACCCTAACCCTAACCCTAACCCTAACCCTAACCCTAACCCTAACCCTAACCCTAACCCTAACCCTAACCCTAACCCTAACCCTAACCCTAACCCTAACCCTAACCCTAACCCTAACCCTAACCCTAACCCTAACCCTAACCCTAACCCTAACCCTAACCCTAACCCTAACCCTAACCCTAACCCTAACCCTAACCCTAACCCTAACCCTAACCCTAACCCTAACCCTAACCCTAACCCTAACCCTAACCCTAACCCTAACCCTAACCCTAACCCTAACCCTAACCCTAACCCTAACCCTAACCCTAACCCTAACCCTAACCCTAACCCTAACCCTAACCCTAACCCTAACCCTAACCCTAACCCTAACCCTAACCCTAACCCTAACCCTAACCCTAACCCTAACCCTAACCCTAACCCTAACCCTAACCCTAACCCTAACCCTAACCCTAACCCTAACCCTAACCCTAACCCTAACCCTAACCCTAACCCTAACCCTAACCCTAACCCTAACCCTAACCCTAACCCTAACCCTAACCCTAACCCTAACCCTAACCCTAACCCTAACCCTAACCCTAACCCTAACCCTAACCCTAACCCTAACCCTAACCCTAACCCTAACCCTAACCCTAACCTAACCCTAACCCTAACCCTAACCCTAACCCTAACCCTAACCCTAACCCTAACCCTAACCCTAACCCTAACCCTAACCCTAACCCTAACCCTAACCCTAACCCTAACCCTAACCCTAACCCTAACCCTAACCCTAACCCTAACCCTAACCCTAACCCTAACCCTAACCCTAACCCTAACCCTAACCCTAACCCTAACCCTAACCCTAACCCTAACCCTAACCCTAACCCTAACCCTAACCCTAACCCTAACCCTAACCCTAACCCTAACCCTAACCCTAACCCTAACCCTAACCCTAACCCTAACCCTAACCCTAACCCTAACCCTAACCCTAACCCTAACCCTAACCCTAACCCTAACCCTAACCCTAACCCTAACCCTAACCCTAACCCTAACCCTAACCCTAACCCTAACCCTAACCCTAACCCTAACCCTAACCCTAACCCTAACCCTAACCCTAACCCTAACCCTAACCCTAACCCTAACCCTAACCTAACCCTAACCCTAACCCTAACCCTAACCCTAACCCTAACCCTAACCCTAACCCTAACCCTAACCCTAACCCTAACCCTAACCCTAACCCTAACCCTAACCCTAACCCTAACCCTAACCCTAACCCTAACCCTAACCCTAACCCTAACCCTAACCCTAACCCTAACCCTAACCCTAACCCTAACCCTAACCCTAACCCTAACCCTAACCCTAACCCTAACCCTAACCCTAACCCTAACCCTAACCCTAACCCTAACCCTAACCCTAACCCTAACCCTAACCCTAACCCTAACCCTAACCCTAACCCTAACCCTAACCCTAACCCTAACCCTAACCCTAACCCTAACCCTAACCCTAACCCTAACCCTAACCCTAACCCTAACCCTAACCCTAACCCTAACCCTAACCCTAACCCTAACCCTAACCCTAACCCTAACCCTAACCCTAACCCTAACCCTAACCCTAACCCTAACCCTAACCCTAACCCTAACCCTAACCCTAACCCTAACCCTAACCCTAACCCTAACCCTAACCCTAACCCTAACCCTAACCCTAACCCTAACCCTAACCCTAACCCTAACCCTAACCCTAACCCTAACCCTAACCCTAACCCTAACCCTAACCCTAACCCTAACCCTAACCCTAACCCTAACCCTAACCCTAACCCTAACCCTAACCCTAACCCTAACCCTAACCCTAACCCTAACCCTAACCCTAACCCTAACCCTAACCCTAACCCTAACCCTAACCCTAACCCTAACCCTAACCCTAACCCTAACCCTAACCCTAACCCTAACCCTAACCCTAACCCTAACCCTAACCCTAACCCTAACCCTAACCCTAACCCTAACCCTAACCCTAACCCTAACCCTAACCCTAACCCTAACCCTAACCCTAACCCTAACCCTAACCCTAACCCTAACCCTAACCCTAACCCTAACCCTAACCCTAACCCTAACCCTAACCCTAACCCTAACCCTAACCCTAACCCTAACCCTAACCCTAACCCTAACCCTAACCCTAACCCTAACCCTAACCCTAACCCTAACCCTAACCCTAACCCTAACCCTAACCCTAACCCTAACCCTAACCCTAACCCTAACCCTAACCCTAACCCTAACCCTAACCCTAACCCTAACCCTAACCCTAACCCTAACCCTAACCCTAACCCTAACCCTAACCCTAACCCTAACCCTAACCCTAACCCTAACCCTAACCCTAACCCTAACCCTAACCCTAACCCTAACCCTAACCCTAACCCTAACCCTAACCCTAACCCTAACCTAACCCTAACCCTAACCCTAACCCTAACCCTAACCCTAACCCTAACCCTAACCCTAACCCTAACCCTAACCCTAACCCTAACCCTAACCCTAACCCTAACCCTAACCCTAACCCTAACCCTAACCCTAACCCTAACCCTAACCCTAACCCTAACCCTAACCCTAACCCTAACCCTAACCCTAACCCTAACCCTAACCCTAACCCTAACCCTAACCCTAACCCTAACCCTAACCCTAACCCTAACCCTAACCCTAACCCTAACCCTAACCCTAACCCTAACCCTAACCCTAACCCTAACCCTAACCCTAACCCTAACCCTAACCCTAACCCTAACCCTAACCCTAACCCTAACCCTAACCCTAACCCTAACCCTAACCCTAACCCTAACCCTAACCCTAACCCTAACCCTAACCCTAACCCTAACCCTAACCCTAACCCTAACCCTAACCCTAACCCTAACCCTAACCCTAACCCTAACCCTAACCCTAACCCTAACCCTAACCCTAACCCTAACCCTAACCCTAACCCTAACCCTAACCCTAACCCTAACCCTAACCCTAACCCTAACCCTAACCCTAACCCTAACCCTAACCCTAACCCTAACCCTAACCCTAACCCTAACCCTAACCCTAACCCTAACCCTAACCCTAACCCTAACCCTAACCCTAACCCTAACCCTAACCCTAACCCTAACCCTAACCCTAACCCTAACCCTAACCCTAACCCTAACCCTAACCCTAACCCTAACCCTAACCCTAACCCTAACCCTAACCCTAACCCTAACCCTAACCCTAACCCTAACCCTAACCCTAACCCTAACCCTAACCCTAACCCTAACCCTAACCCTAACCCTAACCCTAACCCTAACCTAACCCTAACCCTAACCCTAACCCTAACCCTAACCCTAACCTAACCCTAACCCTAACCTAACCCTAACCCTAACCCTAACCCTAACCCTAACCCTAACCCTAACCCTAACCCTAACCCTAACCCTAACCTAACCCTAACCCTAACCCTAACCCTAACCCTAACCCTAACCCTAACCCTAACCCTAACCCTAACCCTAACTCTAACCCTAACCCTAACCTAACCTAACCCTAACCCTAACCCTAACCCTAACCCTAACCCTAACCCTAACCCTAACCCTAACCTAACCCTAACCCTAACCCTAACCCTAACCCTAACCCTAACCCTAACCCTAACCCTAACCCTAACCCTAACCCTAACCCTAACCCTAACCCTAACCCTAACCCTAACCCTAACCCTAACCCTAACCCTAACCCTAACCCTAACCCTAACCCTAACCCTAACCTAACCCTAACCCTAACCCTAACCCTAACCCTAACCCTAACCCTAACCCTAACCCTAACTCTAACCCTAACCCTAACCCTAACCCTAACCCTAACCCTAACCCTAACCCTAACCCTAACCCTAACCCTAACACTCTAACTCTAACCCTAACCCTAACCCTAACCCTAACTCTAACCCTAACCCTAACCCTAACCCTAACCCTAACCTCTAACTCTAACCCTAACCCTAACCCTAACCCTAACCCTAACCCTAACCCTACTCTAACCCTAACCCTAACCCTAACCCTAACCCTAACCCTAACCCTAACCCTAACCCTAACCCTAACCCTAACCCTAACCCTAACCCTAACCCTAACCCTAACCCTAACCCTAACCCTAACCCTAACCTATACTAACCCTAACCCTAACCCTAACCCTAACCCTAACCCTAACTCTAACCCTAACCTAACCCTAACCCTAACCCTAACCTAACCCTAACCCTAACCCTAACCCTAACCCTAACCCTAACCCTAACTCTAACCCTAACCCTAACTCTAACCCTAACCCTAACCCTAACCCTAACCCTAACTAACCCTAACCCTAACCCTAACCCTAACTCTAACCCTAACCCTAACCCTAACCTAACCCTAACCCTAACCCTAACCCTAACCCTAACCCTAACCCTAACCCTAACCTAACCCTAACCCTAACCCTAACTCTAACCCTAACCCTAACCCTAACCCTAACCCTAACCCTAACCCTAACTCTAACCCTAACCCTAACCCTAACCCTAACCCTAACCCTAACCCTAACTAACCCTAACCCTAACCCTAACCCTAACCCTAACCCTAACCCTAACCCTAACCCTAACCCTAACCCTAACCTAACCCTAACCCTAACTCTAACCCTAACCCTAACCCTAACTCTAACCCTAAACCCTAACCCTAACCCTAACCCTAACCCTAACCCTAACCCTAACCCTAACCCTAACTAACCCTAACCCTAACCCTAACCCTAACCCTAACTCTAACCCTAACCCTAACTCTAACCCTAACCCTAACCCTAACCCTAACCCTAACCCTAACCCTAACCCTAACCCTAACCCTAACCCTAACCCTAACCCTAACCCTAACCTTACCCTAACCCTAACCCTAACCCTAACCTAACCCTAAGCGGGAGGATTGTTTACCCTGTAAAGGCGAACCCGCCACCCCGCCGAACCCTAACCTACACACTCCCCAGCCCTAAAACCTAACCTTTGGTACCCTATCTCTTAACCCACCCCCCCTTTTATTTTAACCCTACCGAAAATAGCCCGATCATTAAATACCCCTACACATAATAGCCCGGATCACAATTACCCCAACATGACTGGCTTTAAAAATACAGAAATATTAATAATGTAATAAATACGCTATACATACATTGAATTAATTATAAGGGAAAAAAAACACTAAAGAAAGTTTTATTGAAGTGGGTCATACATGCACACACAATGGTGACGGTAATTACACTTTATTTAAAAACCATTTTCTACTTTTTTATTACTGATGCACATTTATTAGGGCTGAGATTATGCACATATAACACCCTCGCTTTATTAATAAAATTTTATTTTACCCTTCTTACCCAAATTTTCAAAAATAAGGGTTTTATACACACAGAGACAAACATTTAGGAGTAAAACAGGGGGGTCAGTGATGCCGCGCTTTCGGATCCCCAGCTTCATATGTGTGGAACGGCCAGTTGTGTGAAAGGACAGCGCACAACCACCTTCGGTTTCTTTGGAAATCGTTGGTTGGATTTGCAGTTCCCCTAACCCTAACCCTAACCCTAACCCTAACCCTAACCCTAACCTAACCCTAACCCTAACCCTAACCCTAACCCTAACCCTAACCCTAACCCTAACCTAACCCTAACCCTAACCCTAACCCTAACCCTAACCCTAACCCTAACCCTAACCCTAACCCACTCTAACCCTAACCCTAACCCTAACCCTAACCCTAACCCTAACCCTAACCCTACTCTAACCCTAACCCTAACCCTAACCCTAACCCTAACCCTAACCCTAACCCTAACCCTAACCCTAACTAACCCTAACCCTAACCCTAACCCTAACCCTAACCCTAACTCTAACCCTAACCCTAACCCTAACTCTAACCCTAACCCTAACCCTAACCCTAACCCTAACCCTAACCCTAACCCTAACTCTAACCCTAACCCTAACCCTAACCCTAACCCTAACCTAACCCTAAGCGGGAGGATTGTTTACCCTGTAAAGGCGAACCCGCCACCCCGCCGAACCCTAACCTACACACTCCCCAGCCCTAAAACCTAACCTTTGGTACCCTATCTCTTAACCCACCCCCCCTTTTATTTTAACCCTACCGAAAATAGCCCGATCATAAAATACCCCTACACATAATAGCCCGGATCACAATTACCCCAACATGACTGGCTTTAAAAATACAGAAATATTAATAATGTAATAAATACGCTATACATACATTGAATTAATTACAGGAAAAAAAACACTAAAGAAAGTTTTATTGGAGTGGGTCATACATGCACACACAATGGTGACGGTAATTACACTTTATTTAAAAACCATTTTCTACTTTTTTATTACTGATGCACATTTATTAGGGCTGAGATTATGCACATATAACACCCTCGCTTTATTAATAAAATTTTATTTTACCCTTCTTACCCAAATTTTCAAAAATAAGGGTTTTATACACACAGAGACAAACATTTAGGAGTAAAACAGGGGGGTCAGTGATGCCGCGCTTTCGGATCCCCAGCTTCATATGTGTGGAACGGCCAGTTGTGTGAAAGGACAGCGCACAACCACCTTCGGTTTCTTTGGAAATCGTTGGTTGGATTTACAGTTCCCCTAACCCTAACCCTAACCCTAACCTGAGCCTAATTAAATTCGAAATATGCCCCCTACACTCCACCGAACCCTAACCCTAACCCTAAACCTATTTCACGCAAATAGCCCTATCGGGAATAGCCCTGGCTAATCTAGCCCTCTCTATAATTTTTCGCACCGCTAAAGTCGATATTCTCGGTGAAGTGCAGCCCTCATTTGTGTGAGTGTTGGCCTATTTGGTGTACTTTGGGACTCATATGCGTGGAGCGGCCAGCTGTGCGTTAGGACCGTGCATAACCGCTGCCGATTTCTCCGGAAATCGGTAGTTGGATTTTTCGTTTCCCCTAACCCTAACCCTAACCCTAACTCTAACCCTAACCCTAACCCTAACCCTAACCCTAACCCTAACCCTAACCCTAACCCTAACCCTAACCCTAACTAACCCTAACCCTAACCTAACCTAACCCTAACCCTAAGCGGGAGGATTGTTTACCCTGTAAAGGCGAACCCGCCACCCCGCCGAACCCTAACCTACACACTCCCCAGCCCTAAAACCTAACCTTTGGTACCCTATCTCTTAACCCACCCCCCCTTTTATTTTAACCCTACCGAAAATAGCCCGATCATAAAATACCCCTACACATAATAGCCCGGATCACAATTACCCCAACATGACTGGCTTTGTAAATATACAGAAATATTAATAATGTAATAAATACGCTATACATACATTGAATTAATTACAGAAAAAAAACACTAAAGAAAGTTTTATTGGAGTGGGTCATACATGCACACACAATGGTGACGGTAATTACACTTTATTTAAAAACCATTTTCTACTTTTTTATTACTGATGCACATTTATTAGGGCTGAGATTATGCACATATAACACCCTCGCTTTATTAATAAAATTTTATTTTACCCTTCTTACCCAAATTTTCAAAAATAAGGGTTTTATACACACAGAGACAAACATTTAGGAGTAAAACAGGGGGGTCAGTGATGGCGCGCTTTCGGATCCCCAGCTTCATATGTGTGGAACGGCCAGTTGTGTGAAAGGACAGCGCACAACCACCTTCGGTTTCTTTGGAAATCGTTGGTTGGATTTACAGTTCCCCTAACCTAACCCTAACCCTACCCAATACTCTACTACAATTTAAATCAATCAATTTAAAAAGTTAAATCAAGTGAAATATTTCAACCTTCTCAAGACCAACTGCAACATTTACAAGAATACAAGAGCAATTTCAAATGCTTAAGTCAACAACAAACATGAATATCTATTCAAAAATGGACAAAACAGAGCATAAAGTCACAAGGACAAAAAAAAAATCATCAAGATTGTAATTTAAAAAATAAAAGTAAGGACCACACAGGCAAAAGTTGTATGAAGAACAATGCAAAAGAAGAGAGCATTCATGGGATTTCTGACAAAGAATGTGGACCTAGAAAGGCATGATGGGAGGAGGAAAACACCACAGCAATAATTCAGTAAGGGAACAACCGGGGGGGAACGACCAACTCAGGTAGAGACGTTGGAGGTGAGGACCCAGGCAGAGCCAAAGGCCCAGGATGACACTGCTGTACTGGATGACCAAGGAAGAACCACAGAACCAAGATGACAAGGATGTTGCAGCCCAACGTGGAGAGAGAAGAACACAAAACAGACGGGACAAAGGGTCATTGTTGGCAAAAAAAAAAATTCAGAAATAAGAAAGGGAACACATGAAACTGGCATAAATACATACATGTGCAAAAAAGGTCATTAAGTCACAGCATGAAACAAACCACAGCTACAAAAATGTATAAAAAAAAAAAAAAAATAATAATAATAATAATACAAGGAACTAAAGGCTTAAATTAAAAGGGGCACAAATGTAAGTCATGCAGACAGGTTTAACAGCATATTAGAGAGCAAATTACACCAAATGGAACTAGTGATTCAAGACTGATTTTTCTTTAAGTCTCAGACACAAACAAGCACAGCTAAAATGTAGAGCATTTGTAAACACAGAAACACGCTTGGCTGAAAACTTAAATATCTTGTTAATGTTAACAATGCACCAATGATCAACTTCAATTATCTCTGAAGCTTTTAAGTGTACCTTGCTAAATGCATCTCTGCTGCCTAATTTTCACAGACTGTGACGGGACCCTATATATCTGGACCCTAACCCAAGTGCATAAAAACAAAAAGCATAAACAATTTCATACAAAGCTTTACAATATAATAGAAAGGTGTATTTAATAGCATAACAGGCAGAAAAAGGATAGCTAAAAGCATACAGATCATGAAAAACTGCACAAAGGCTTAGGAGCACGAATATAAGAGGCAAAGGCTTAAATAACCTGAACAAATTAAAGGGGCAGACAATGCAAAAAGTAAAACATTAAAAGAATCACTACAATAGGGCACAAAGAGAGCTTAAACTGGGCAAAACATCATAAATATTATAACAAAACAGCAAAAAGGGAATACAAAGTGGTAATAAATTATGACAGAATGGCTTAAATAGACAGGGCTATAAAACCAAAAAAATGTTAGGGTTGATCCTGAAGGGCTATTGTCCTGCAGAGTTTAGCTCAAACCCTGAAAAAAAAAAAAACTCACCTGCCTGTAACTTTATTAATCCTGAAGACCTTGATTAACTTCAGGTGTGTTTAATTAGGGTTGGAGTTAAACTCTGCAGGACAGCGGCCCTCCAGGATCAATGTTCCCCACCCCTGCTCTAGATAAACATTAAAAACATTAAAGTAAATTAAGGCACATTTCCAAGTGATTCCAAAGTTTAGTTCTGAAATGAAAGAAAAAAATTCAAATCATGAATACTGAAGAGCTGAGGAATAAACTATTCAGCTACATCCCACAAAGAGCTTAAAGTGTTACTCATCCATTTCCAACGACAAGAAAGCATTTGAAAAAATATGAATAAAACAAGCATCAGGTTCACTCAGAAATTCAGAATGTTACAATAACAGAAATGAAGACTACAGAAATGCAAGAACAAAAAAACAACAGATATACATACTTATCAACACATGCCAAAACAGTTTTTCCTGATGCAGACATTCACATCCATGTCGCTACTCTCATTAACCAGAAACTTCTTCACTCTCCAGCATCCATCACAGACTGACAATCCTGTGCAAGATCAGCTTGTGGGCATTTATACTCACAGCCATGACCATTAACAGATATGCAAATAACCAGGAATTAAATTTACCAAACAACATAATCTCAGGATTATAAGCTTTTTGTACATATACTCTAATCTACACATTATTATTTAACAGCCATGTATACATATTTCCTCATTGAAAACCTGTTCAATTTAAAAATAAAAAAAATAATAAAATCCCCTTTATCTTCTACACTTGGTTTCTCCCACCTCCCATGATGCACCACAGCACAGATATAAAAGTTAATTCCAGAAGTTGTTCTGGTTTTTCATCTGGTTCTAGCAAGCTGTTAGGGTTAGGGTTAGGGACTGTCATTTTTATTGAATTGTGCAAAGTAAAGCATGCTGTTGCCAAGCTCAACTGACTCTACAAAGATATACTATTATGTTTAAGTTGAAAGGTAGGAAGTATTTATATCTACTGTTTTGGCCTGTTCTTCATTCACTGATAAAGTTTTCCTGCATCTCCAGGCTTTTCACCTGCTGCTCGTCTGCCATGTGCTTTCTCTTGAAGGATTCATATGAAAGGTAGGTTGGAATTTTCTTTCAATTAATCTTTCATATGTGTTGTTAATGAAATTTAACATGAAAAGCATTAAATGTATGTTTTGATTTTATATCTTTTGATTATTAATCACTCAAACCTCTCTGTTCCCTGGTTTCTTACTATGAACTCATCAATGCTGTGTTGTTCAGAAATTGAAGATTGATGTTTATGTTGTAAGAATGTGTAGCAGTTCTGTTTGCATGGAGAAAAAAAATGTTGTGTGGCTGTTTGTAAAAATGTGTGTAGTTGTATCATTGAATATTAAAATAACACAATTTAAGTTTTGCATTTTAAAGGAGTTTAATTGTTTTACAAACCTTAGTTAAGTAGGGGGGCAAATACATTCACTCAAGCCATTTTATTAGGTTGAAAATTGTTTATACGTAGTTAAATTTAATGTTTCATTTTGCTGTGAAATACGGGATTAAAAATTAAAATTATTAAAGTCTATTTAGCCTATTACAATTGAGCTGATCTAAAGTTTGAATCTTGAACAATCGCTAGAAAATATAAACATCAATTATTAATCATACATACAGGTTGATATTCAGAAGAGCAAGCTGGTCCAAATAAGCTGGGCATTGATCCATATTTAAAGACCAAGCGTTTTGTGAATCCTGCGTTAAACTCCCCGAGGTTTGAGAAGTAGTCGTCAGTAAAATGACAGGAACACAACAAAAGATGTACTGCTGTGGTATTGTTGAAAAATGAATTTTCCTTGGCGTCTGCGGTCGCAATAAGTGGGCGGGCAATATGCTAACGTTTCATTGTGGCGTCACAACGAAACGGCTTGGAATTCGTTTTACAAACGACTCGTGTAACTCACTCAAAGTCGACTCTTACTTTTGAGAGACAATAACATTATATACGGTACATTATGTAGGCCCTTTTCACTATGTGAATAGAAACTTTGTTGCTGTGGCCCCGCTCCCCCAGAACTATCTAGTGGTACTTTGACTTCAGTGTTTCCCTTGAACTATGTTCAAGCTTGAGTGATATGGTTAGCTTTTTATAAAGCTCCTATTCCCTAGGGCTCAGTACAGATTGTATCTGTTTTTGGTGAGAATTTCTGATGTGAAGTACCCACCCTGTATTTTCAGGGTTGGATTAATAGTACTCCCTTGTTGTTCAAGGTTGTTGTATTTTAATATGTTAGTTCTGGTTCTTGCCCTACACTTTGTGAGCTCAGTAACTCTAATACTGCCACAGGCTAGCACTCATGTGTTCTGGAGTAGTAGGCCTGACTTAGGTATGACTTAGTATGGTGACGTAGTTTGTACTCCCCCTTGACTGTAAGGGTAAAAAGTGTTTTTACTGAGTACATAGCCTGTTGGAATATATAAGGTTGATTTTAATAAGCTAAGTTCACTACATAGTTTGGTTTCATTTATGGCTCCCTTAGAGCTTGAACACTGCCACAAGCTGACGCTTGTGTTGTGTGAAGCGGAAGGCTCCATTTGGGCCTCCTTCAGAGCACAATAGCTTGTTGTATTACAAGGCTTGTTGGTAGATATTTCAGTTAGTTTGCTCACTTGGAAACTATTACTGCCACAAGGTTGAATCACCCGTGTCATTCTGAAGTCGCAGGTCCTGTTTGGACCTCCCTCAGAGCATGATGGTGTAAGTTTGTACTCCTTGCTTAAAGAGTAAAAAGGGTTAGGGTTAGGGTTCACTGAGTATACTGCTTGTGGGTATGTGTGAAAGACATGCATTGACACTATTCTTTAAGAGCTGCTGTGCAGCCAAAATAATGTACCAGTTATCAATGTAAAGCTGCTTTGACACAATCTACATTGTAAAAAGCGCTATATAAATAAAGGTGACTGACTTAAAAAAATTACCTTAGGTTGAGTTAAACTAGTTAACCTCATTGGATAGTTTGGTTCTTAAATTTGGCTCCATTAGAGCATAGACACTGCCACTAGCTGACGCCACATGTCTTTCTGGAGTCGCAGGCCCTGTTTGGGCCTCCTTCAGATCATGATGCCGTAAGTTTGTACTCCTCTTGCTTAAAGAGTAAAAAGTGTTTTTACTGAGTACACTACTTGTTGGAATGTGTGCATGAGATTAGCTCAGGTTGAGCTAAACTAGTTACCTCTCTGAATTGTTTGGTTCTCAGATTTGGCTCCCTTAAACCTTAGACACTGCCTCTGGCTGACGCCACGTGTCTTTCTGAAGTCACAGGCCCTATTTGGGCCTCCTTTAGAGCATGATGGCGTGAGTTTGTACTCGTCTTGCTTAAAGAGTAAAGTGTTTTTACTGCGTACATTGCCTGTTGGAATGTGTGCTCAGGTCGAGCTAAACTAGTCAACCTCACTAGAAAGTTTGGTTCTCAGATTTGGCTCCCTTAGAGCATAGACACTGCCACTAGCTGACGCCTGTGTCATTCTGAAGTCGCAGGTCCTGTTTGGACCTCCTCTGGAGCACGATGGCGTAAGTTGTACTCCTCTTGCTTAAAGAGTAAAAGGTGTTTTTACTGAGTACACTGCTTGTTTGAATGTGTTGAGGTAAACTGTAATATGTGCTAGCTAAACTCTGTTTATTCTGAGCGAGTTCCATGTTTGTGGGATCTTGCTTATCAGGTGTGTGGCCTTCACAGGCCGCCCTTTAAGCTTTCCCCCACCACATCTGGGTGTTCTTTAAGCACATTGAGCATGTAGTTTCACATGTTGGCCTTTCGCAAGGATGCTGTGAGGTATTTCTACACAATATAGAATTTGCATCATGTTGCAGGCCCCTTCTGGGGCCTCCATGATTCTGTGCCTACAGTACGGCTTATCTGTTAGGTTGAGCTCTGTACTCCCCTCATTTGAGGGTTGTCCTGCATAGTACTTAACTCCCTAAGCTGGTCAGTAGTTGAAGGCCTCTCTGAGAACTCCCTTTGAGGATCAGCCCCCAGGCTGGTAATGTACTCCCCTTGTTGGGTTCCTTTAGAGTGCACAGCCTCCTCAGTGCAAATAATCAAGCACTGAGTAGATCCTAGGATTGAGCAGAGTGTTACTCCCCTCATTGGTAAGGGTAAAAAGCGCTTAGCTGAGTCCTGCTCTCCAGGATGCCCATCTCTACGCTCTGGTCTGAGTTGGTTACTGCCTCTTTTGCAGTCACTCTTCCTGGATATCTTCTCTGAAGAAATGTGATTGGAGACTCTGTGATCAGACAGGTTGTTGGCCAAGACTAGGTTTCTGTAAAGTAGACCATGTCAGGCCTCCCTGGTGGCAATCGGGGTCGAGTACATTCCCCTGACTAGTGACTGGCTAGGGTTCCTTCGGGCCCCCTGGCCACATTCCCTTAAAGGTACCCTCTTTTCTTTGAAGAGAAGTTTGGTTCCAGAAGCCTTTGAGTGGCCTTGGTAGGCCTTCTGTGGAAGGCCTCTTTGAGGCTTATAGCTTGGGTTGTTGGCCATAGGGAGTGCTGTCACTGACAGCCTATGTATGACCTGTAGGGGGAGTGATTCTGGCTACTAGTACTCTGAAACTACTAGTTCTGACATTTGTCTAGCCATTTGTGGCATGCACTCCCATCAAGCATGGTGGTGTGGGTATATCGTTCCCCAATGTGTTTTCGAATGCAAAGTTGAGTTCCCTTTCAAAAGGGAATGTCTCAGGTTACGTATGTAACCATGGTTCCCTGAGAACAGGGAATGAGACTCTGCGTTTCCTAGCCATGCATCGGGGCTGCCTGCTGAACAGTCCCTTCAGACGATAAGATACTGACTGGTTCTCTAGGCGCTCCTTATATGCTTCCGGGTCGCGCTATGATGACGTCATAGGCTGTCGCCGGACAATAGGATTGTCGTGAGTTGATATTGTTTTCAGACACCAGTTCACGCAGAGGCGTTCCCCAATGTCTTTATGTATTTATTTTTCTGTCTAAGTTGACATTCTGTGAGTTTACGGTGTTGTTTAATTTCCCAAAGAAAATCAGTAAATCAGTAAACAAACCCAGGGCACTCTAGATACGGGATGAAATTAGTTTCACTTATTAACACTCATTGTATAGCCATATATCTGCATAACTAGCAAATAAAAAAAATTAACCTGGAGCTGAAAATTCTGTGAAATAGCCAGTGCTTATATTGCATAATGTCCTGTAAAAAGATGATGGAGGGTGCATCTGGTATAAACTATAATAATACTAATGATATTTTTTAAGTTTACTATTTACAAGAGAAACTATCAAACTATCATTTCCAGTGTCTCCCCACAGCAATGTTTGTATTATTCTCAGAAAATCACATGACAAATGAAGCCCAGCTTTTGGTGACACTTTATTTTACGGTCATTTAACTAGTTGCTTATTAGCATGCATATTACTAGAATATTCGCTGTTTATTAGTGCCTATTAAGCTCATATTAATGTCTTATTCTACATTCTTAATTCTACCCAATACCTAAACTTAACAACAATTTACTAACTATTAATAAGCAGTAAATTAGGAGTTTAAGGGAAAAGTCATAGTTAATGGTGGATATGTGCTCCCTATACTAGTGTTACCCTACTTCCTTTTATAGATATGTATTCTTTTTATAAGACTTATTTGTAAGTCGCTTTGGAGAAAAGTGTCTGCTAAATGTAAATGTAAAGCTTTATATACTACGGAGCCCCGAACATGACATGCAGGAAAAAAATAGTAGGCTAAATCATGCGCACGATTTAGTAAATCGAGGGAACAAATTAGTAAATTGTGCGCACAATTTAATTTTTTTTCTTGCATGTCATGTCCGGGGCACGGTAATATACTTTTGTAAGATGACATAAAATAAGAAATTTCCATTTAAGAAATTCTGAGCTGAAAAAATAATGCATTTTACTTCCAGGGTTTATGGCTGTTGTACATTTTCTGAGCCAGCAGATGGAGCTGTTGTCCCTTTTGTAGATTCTCTGAGGTTGAGGGTCCATCTCAATGCCCACTCCTGCAGTCTCGGCCACTAGAGAGCGTGTGCAGACGACAGGAAGGAAATGCGCAAAACTCTAGCAGGTCTGATTGATGCCAAAGCTCATTGTCTGTTAAACGCACACTAAGGGTGCTTCTCAATACTCAAACTGATGCTTTCTTGTTTCCTTCAGCCCTTGACCAGAAACTAATTTTCCTTAGCCATCTTGAAGGACATCTCAATTTTCTAATTGCACCGTGAGGAGCAAGAAGTGAGGAAGCTTCTCAAGGAGTCATGAGGTATCCTTCCCTTACATACTAAGATGGTGGAGCTAAGACGCAAGGAAAGACGATGCACAAATAAGATATGAGACACACCCTAAATCCACACAGGCTAAGCGTGCCCATCATGCATCATGTTCAAAAACTCGAGACGTGAAATTGTGTACATGTTGAGGCAAACTTTACAGTGCAAGTTAAATTAATTAGACATTACATATGATTTGGTAGCAAAACGTAAAGTGTTACACATTTTATTGATACAAAGATGAGTATGTATATTTTGTAAAATTTAGCATTTAATTGCATTTAATTAGAAGCACTGAAATTAAATTGTCTTCTGTTATATGGGCTACCGAACAGAGTTAGAAGTTTATTTTAAAGCATTGCAAATCATTACGCAAACCCTAAACCTACTGTAACAATGCCAATGAATAAAGTTACTGCACTGACGTACACTCATTGCTATTAGTTAACAATAAACATAATATATTTGTGACTTTATGAAGAATTCAGAGATATACTGGTCTATTTTTATATGCCGCATCCATTATAGTTTCAGCCGTTCTCTCTGGTGTCTGTAGGATCCCTCTAATAACTGTGGTGTATGTGAAGCTTATAGACACTGAGACGAACAATGCAGGGGACTCATTAGGGTTGTGGCAGTCATAAGTGACTTTTACTTTATTCCTCCGAGGGTGTGTGTGATACTCTATCCGTTACGCTCGACTGCTCTAATTAGTCAAGACCAACTTTAGAAGAAGCCTCAAAGGTCCAGAACAAAATGCTGTGTTCAATGTGATCTGTTACTTCTTAATTTGGCCAAATGTTTGTGTGCACCCTCAAAAGTAGGAGAACATGGGTGGCTGTAGTGTAGGATTGGTTTGTCACAGGCAGGTGTGAGCTGCTCGCCTCAGCAGAGGGACTCTTAGGATGAAGTGCATCGCTGTCCATACAAGCACAGTAATTGGTCCCACAGAAATAAGGTTTGATTTTGAGCATTAGTGAGATCTCACCCCACAGATGCTGTGCCGTAGACCGTCTGCTGAAGGTGGCACGGTTTGCACAATCACTGTTGTCAGAGGAGGAAGACTGGAATAATAAAAGAACTGACCTGTTTTCCATAAGGCAGTGCACTGGTAAAGAACCCTGACTGTACACTTGGCCAAGGAGTCAGCGAGGGAGTTTCTCCCAATGAAAAGTAATATATCATCGTTAATTTGGACAATGAACAAATTTTAGATCATGACAAAAGGTCAGTGAGATGGCATGATCGAGAATAGAGGCCAAATGGGTCAAAAAAGAGAGAGACTTATTCAGAAAATATAAAAATATAAGCTCACAGATATAGTCTTTTGTGTTCCACACAAGCAAGAAAGTCATGCAGGTTTGGAACAACATGAGGGCAAGTGAATGAATAAAATAAATGTTGTACCAAAGACAAAAGCATTTTAACACCCACTTAGAATGGACTTTTACTCCAAACATTTAGTGATTGTTGATATATATATATATATATATATATATATATATATATATATATATATACACACACACACACACAGTGCTCAGCGTAAATGAGTACACCCCCTTTGAAAAGTAACATTTTCAACAATATCTCAATGAACACAAAAACAACACTAAGTTTAATATAACATCTGTTTAACTTATAACATTAAAGTAAGGTTAATAATATAACTTAGATTACACATTTTTCAGTTTTACTCAAATTAGGGTGATACAAAAATGAGTACACCCCACAACAAAAACTGCTACATCTAGTACTTTGTATGGCCTCCATGATTTTTAACGACAGCACCAAGTCTTCTAAGCATGGAATGAACAAGTTGGCGACATTTTGCAACATCTATCTTTTTCCATTCTTCAAGAATGAGCTCTTTTAGAGACTGGATGCTGGATGGAGAGTGATGCTGAACTCGTCTCTTCAGAATTCCCCATAGGTGTTCGATTGGGTTCGGATTAGGAGCCACTGAATCACTTTCACCCTGTTCTTCTTCAGAAATTCAACAGTGGCCTTAGATGTGTGTTTAAGATCATTGTCATGCTGGAAAAGTGCATGACGACCAAGGGCACGGAGTGATGGTAGCATCTTCTCTCTCAGTATAGAGCAGTACATCTGTGAATTCATGATGCCATCAGTGAAATGCAGCTCCCCGACACCAGCAGCACTCATGCAGCCCCAAATAAGGACACTGCCACCACCATGTTTCACTGTAGGCACCATGCATTTTTCTTTGTATTCCTCACCTTTGCAACGCCATACAGTTTTGAAGCCATCAGTTCAAAAAACATTTATCTTGGTCCCATCACTCCAGAGGATAGAGTCCCAGTAGTCTTCATCTTTGTCAGCGTGGGCCCTGGCAAACTCTAGGCGGGCTTTAGGAGAGGCTTCTTTCGTGGACGGCACCCATGCATGCCATTCCTCTGCAGTGTACGCCGTATTGTGTCACGGGAAATAGTCACACCAGTTTGGCTCTCTACTTCTTTAGATAACTGCAGTGAACTTGCATGCCGATTTTCTTCAACCCTTCTCATCAGAAGACGCTCCTGTCGAGGTGTTAATTATTTTCTTTCTCAGGTCTTGTGACATTTCTCTTCCATGTGGTGCCATTGCTGACAGCATGAAATGGGAAGGGGTTTTAATACCCTTTTATAGTCAGCTGTCTGCTGGACACCTGTGTAATGAATAATTAGACTCATCTGTGGTTGAATTCTTGTTAAATTAGACATTTGTAGTCTAAAATTTAGCTTTGCTCCAGAGACTTTCAGTGGGGTGTACTCATTTTTGCATCACACTAATTTGAGTAAAACTGAACATTTTGTTTTCTAAGTTATATTATTAACCTTACTTTCATGTTATAAGTTAAACAGATATGTGTGTGTGTGTGTGTGCGTTTTCATGACAATTCATTTTATAGAAAGCTACAAATACAGGTTTCATTTCATTTTCAGAATCCACATAAGAACAGAAAAAGAAGTTGCTTTATACACTTAATATTTTTTTGAAGTGAGTGTTGTTTACACAAACTACGTTTATCATTCTATGTGTGCAGCTGTTATCAGATGTGATTGTCAAGATTTTGCTCTTCTGCACTCTCTGAATTTTTGCATGTTATTTCCGTGTCACCTCTATGTTTGGTATTAGTTCAGCATAAGATTAGCATGTAAAGCCTATAGAATAATATTAATAGACTGTGCTTTAAAAGTTTTATATTAGACAAAAAAAGCAATCTGCAGAGCTTTGGTAAGCTCACCCACTCAACTCTAAACCCCACGAGCAGCAGAAGCTCCTGTACTTTCACACAATGACAAATGAGCCGCTGTCTCCCTGTTCCTCTCCCATTCAAAGCTATACATCATGCTTGGTGTAAAAGGCCTCATAACGCCACAGCCTAACCTGGAATTAAAGAAAGTGGGTTTGTTTTTTTAATGATGGGTGTGATCTTTGAGAATAATCTCAGAATACGTTTAGTGTGGTTCCTATTTATTACATATAGTACAATTAAAAAAAATAAGATTTTCTTCTCATACTAAAGCAGGGTCATTTCAGAAACTTTCCTCTTGACATCCCTTTAGTTAAACATCTAAAGCAGTCTTATTTATCTGCCTGATAATGAAGAAGTTTCAAATCAATGCTTTCTTAGATCAAGAAGCATTATCTTGACAAGTAAAAATGATTTTCTTGTTTTTAGGAAAAATAAGTCAAAATCAAGTGAGTTTTTCCTTAAAACAAGAAATCCAAATCCAAACTGAAAACAAGATTATATAGCTTCTTTGGTAACACTTTAGTATAGGGAACACATATAAACTATTACCTATGACTTTTCCCTCAATAAACTCCTAATTTACTGCTTATTAATAGTTAGTAAGTTAGTTAAGTTTAGGTACTGGATAGGAATAACAATATAGAATAAGGTCATGCAGAATAAGGCATTAATATGTGCTTAATAAGTACTAATAAATAGCCAATATTCTAGTAATATGCATGCTAATAAGCAACTAGTTAAAAGACCCTAAAATAGTGTTACCGCTTATTTTTGGTTTGATATAAGATTATTTTGCTTACCCCACTGGCAGATTATTTTGCTTGTTTTAAGGAAAAACTCACTTGATTTTGACTTATTTTTTCTGAAAACAAGAAAATGTTTACTTGTCAAGAAAATGCTTCTTGATTTAAGAACTTTAAGATATTTTGACTAGAAACAAGACAGAAACTCTAAGAACAGCATTTTTTGCAGTGTACATACAGTGGGTACGGAAAGTATTCAGACCCCCTTACATTTTTCACACTTTGTTATATTGCAGCCATTTGCTAAAATCATTAAAGTTCATTTTTTTTCCTCATTAATGTACACACAGCACCCCATATTGACAGAAAAAAAAAAAAAAACAGAATTGTTGACATTTTTGCAGATTTATTAAAAAAGAAAAACTGAAATATCACATGGTCCTAAGTATTCAGACCCTTTGTATTTGTATTTAGTAGAAGCACCCTTTTGATCTAATACAGCCATGAGTCTTTTTGGGAAAGATGCAACAAGTTTTTCACACCTGGATTTGGGGATCCTCTGCCATTCCTCCTTGCAGATCCTCTCCAGTTCTGACAGGTTGGATGGTAAACGTTGGTGGACAGCTATTTTTAGGTCTCTCCAGAGATGCTCAATTGGGTTTAAGTCAGGGCTCTGGCTGGGCCATTCAACAGTCACAGAGTTGTTGTGAAGCCACTCCTTCGTTATTTTAGCTGTGTGCTTAGGGTCATTGTCTTGTTGGAAGGTAAACCTTCGGCCCAGTCTGAGGTCCTGAGCACTCTGGAGAAGGTTTTCGTCCAGGATATCCCTGTACTTGGCCGCATTCATCTTTCCCTCGATTGCAACCAGGCGTCCTGTCCCTGCAGCTGAAAAACACCCCCACAGCATGATGCTGCCACCACCATGCTTCACTGTTGGGACTGTATTGGACAGGTGATGAGCAGTGCCTGGTTTTCTCCACACATACCACTTACAATTAAGGCCAAAAAGTTCTATCTTGGTCTCATCAGACCAGAGAATCTTATTTCTCACCATCTTGGAGTCCTTCAGGTGTTTTTTTAGCAAACTCCATGCAGGCTTTCATGTGTCTTGCACTGAGGAGAGGCTTCCGTCGGGCCACTCTGCCATAAAGCCCCGACTGGTGGAGGGCTGCAGTGATGGTTGACTTTCTACAACTTTCTCCCATCTCCCGACTGCATCTCTGGAGCTCAGCCACAGTGATCTTTGGGTTCTTCTTTACCTCTCTCACCAAGGCTCTTCTCCCCCGATAGCTCAGTTTGGCCGGATGGCCAGCTCTAGGAAGGGTTCTGGAGGTCCCAAACGTCTTCCATTTAAGGATTATGGAGGCCACTGTGCTCTTAGGAACCTTAAGTGCAGCAGAAAATTTTTTGTAACCTTGGCCAGATCTGTGCCTTGCCACAATTCTGTCTCTGAGCTCTTCAGGCAGTTCCTTTGACCTCATGATTCTCATTTGCTCTGACATGCACTGTGAGCTGTAAGGTCTTATATAGACAGGTGTGTGGCTTTCCTAATCAAGTCCAATCAGTATAATCAAACACAGCTGGACTCAAATGAAGGTATAGAACCATCTCAAGGATGATCAGAAGAAATGAACAGCACCTGAGTTAAATATATGAGTGTCACAGCAAAGGGTCTGAATACTTAGGACCATGTGATATTTCAGTTTTTCTTTTTTAATAAATTTGCAAAAATGTCAACAATTCTGTGTTTTTCTGTCAATATGGGGTGCTGTGTGTACATTAATGAGGAAAAAAAATGAACTTAAATGATTTTAGCAAATGGCTGCAATATAAGAAAGAGTGAAAAATTTAAGGGGGTCTGAATACTTTCCGTACCCACTGTAAGTGGTCATATTGTCATTTCAACGGTTTTAAGTAATTTTGAAGTATTTATTTGGACGCATGTGTATTGTGAAATGTTCTACAGAAATACAAAATTGTTAAATTCAGAGCAGGAAACTCATCAGAGACACAAAGAACACAACTGTACCTGTAGTTATCAATTTAGTCAAATGATTTAATACATTCAATGAATCTTGTTTGCAATACATGAAATATGTGTAATGTGAATTTATATATATTACTTGTACCCATCCACCCCATCCATCCATTCATTCTTTCGTCCATCCGTCCATCCGTCCATCCGTCCATCCACACCCATCCAACCAGCTATCCATTCATTCATTCAATTATCCGTCTGTCCGTCCAACCAAGCAACACTTGTTTTCAGTGTCGTGGTGGGGATGCTGGAGTCTGTCCCAGCAGCATGTGTGGAAAACACACTGGACGGAGGTCAGGTCATACTCACACTCACACCAGATGATTCAGTGTCTCCAGTGCTTCTATGCTGCATGTCTTTGACTTGTGAGGGAAACCAGCTCAAACCCACACAGACACAGATCACACAAACTCCTAACTCAACCTCTGATATGGCCTGTGCATTAAATATTTACCAATGATAAAGATGTACAGTACGTTTATAAAAGCACAGATCTGTAATGGCTGAATATTTGACTTTAACGAACACGTAGCTACAGGCAAGTTTGTTAAGGAAAAATAACTAGTAAGTTTTTGAGAGAGAAAATCTAACACAATATCATGGTCATATTTATCAACAAAGCAACAAACACAATGGCACAATTACTCTTCAGACATGTTAGTTACTTTACAACAGCTGGATCCACAGTGCTCAAAGCCATTTGCTCTTTTCCAACAGAAATTAAATGATAAAGATTATGTACACAAAATAATCATGTTTTCACTATCATCAATCTGATGTAAAACTGACAACGTCCCAGAAAAGGATGGATACGCCAGTGGAAAATAATTGCTGTTCTCAGTTGGAATCAAAAACACAGTGGCCAAAACAGCCACCCTTTGCAGAAAATCACTTGACTTTCTCCCTGTCTCTCTAATAATCTGGTTTCAGTATCAATACAAGAGAAGGAGAGAGATGGAAAGAGAGGTGTGATTAATATGGATAGAGCGCACTCAAGCTGCTTCATGCTGTGAGACACCATAAACTCCAACTCTTTATAAGACAGAATAAGGAAAAGTCTTCCTCCCACGACTTTCTCAGAAAAATAAACACTGTAAATATTTGTAAGTCTACACAGAAATGTGTTTGTCCTTGAAGCCATTCTTTGAGTGTTGAATTATTTACAGTGCGTCATTTCAGCTCTTAAAGATCTCTGAGAAGCTCACTGCACAGCCTTGAGGGATGCGTGCTGTTCAGAGAACAATAGCTTTCTCCGGCTGTCATAAACGTCATTCAGCACCTGTATAACATCACAGGAAATGCCACAACAAGGGCCAATTTGTGCCATTTTGTCACAGTTATGCCTAACCTTGCCTGACGTAGTGTTTGTAATACTGCAGAAAGACCCTAAGGAGCCAAATACTGTAGTCAAACTTCTGGAGTCTCTAATGGCCTCCAAATGCTCCAACAACGCATTCGTTTAGAAAGAAATCTGTTACTGATCACACTCTGCGTGTACTAGCAGCCGAGAAGAGTGACAATATCAGTCAAAAGATGAGACTTTTTTCCCCTTTAACTCCATTTACATCAAAAGAAGCTGTCTTTGCACCAATATTGTTGCCGCTTCTTCACAAATAGTAAAACGTGTGAGTTTTCATAACTTTCATAATGTTCATCCTGACCTACTGTATCTTATTGTACAGGCACTGTATTAAAGGGATAGTTCACCCAAAAATGAAAATTATCCTATGATTTACTCACTCTCAAGTCATCCTAGTTGTATATGACTATTTTCTTTCAGACGAACACAATTGGAGATATATTTAAAAATATCCTGGCTCTTCCAAGCTTTATAATGGGAGTGAACAGGGGGCCGTTTTGAAACCCGAAATAAATGCATCCATCCATAAAAAAGTGAAGTGAAGCGATGCATTTTTGTAAGAAAAATAACCATAATTAAAACTTTATAAAGTAAAATAACTAGCCTCTGGCAGATGGCCGTACGCATCTATTTGCGGTGGAAGAGTGACTTCTGACCCGACGCATGACATAACGAATGCAGAAGCGCAGAAGAGAGAGCAAAACAAAACACTGGTCACAAATTAGAAGTCTAAAATGATCATTTTTAAAGAGAAATGTCAGAGGATTTTGATATAAGAGAAGAGGAGCTTGAGTTTGTTTGAACCGTGAGAGGCGTCTAAGTTTACTTACATTATGTTGCTGTCTGGGTTGGTTCTTGTCACATGAACTGCGGTGCGTTTGCGGCATTCTGAAAAGTGGCAATGAAAAAAGTGGCAAAAAAAAAAAAAAACTGCAACCCCAACCTAAAACATCTTTCCATGCCCCTGCCTAAGATGGCTTGAGGGTTAGTAAATCATGGGATAATGCAGCACATAAACCTACTGAATGAACAGTGATTCTGGTTGCTACATGTAAAATTAAAACATCTATTATCTGAGGAATATCACTTCTAATCCGCGATAAAGTGTGCAAACATCGCGCAAGCATCACTTCGGGAAGCAGGGAGTGTCCGCCTTCACTCATGTTTAACTCCTCCCCGAATGAAAGCGGCAAACAAAGCACTAAAGCAGAAGAACTATAAATGTAAACAGGCCAGACGCAGATTCGAGGCAGATTCACAGTTCCTGAGACAGAATCATATTATCATATTATCAGAAGGGTTAAAACAATAATTAACTTAGACATTCATGGATGATCTTAGTTTAATGTTCTTAGCAAGTCCGAATTTCTTTAACACAACGCAAACTTCCAATATGAACTTGAAATGACACAGTGTGCATTTTAATTATGTTTTATTAACAAAGTTCGGGAGGAGCAAGTTCAGATAATTAACCTAATTAGCACAGGTGGAGAGCATTCAGTTAATCAACTCAACCAATGTCAAGAGATATAAATTCAGCAGACTTACCTCTGTTCATCTGAGAGTTTATCAGCATCCATCCACCACCCCATTTTACTTCTAGTTCTATCTACTTTTACCACACCGGGGGGAGTACTCTGGGTTTGGGCCAATATTCCGAGCTCGGAGCCCTCCCCCCGGACAGCACGCCAAATACGCATAACTTTACTCTATTTAATTATATGGACACGTGAACTCATGAAATTCAAGTTCACTCTATAATGTTAATGTCCTGACAGACTCTTTGGCCCGGTTTCACAGACAGGGCTTAGCCTAAACCAGGATTAGGCCTTAGTTCAATTAGGGCATTTAAGTAGCTTTTATAAATGTTCACTAGAAAAACACATTGCTGGTGTGAACCTGACAAAACAATGTCAGTAACATAATTTAGGATATGTCAGTACAAGTTGCTTTTAGTTAAAACAGCTCAAACATGCATTTTAGTCTAAGACTAGCTTAAGCCTTGTCTGTGAAACCGGGGGATTGAGTTTTAGATTTAGATATGTCTGACAAAACATCGCTCTACCGTTGTGCATTTTGGTTATTTTTTTTCTCCAGTATTATTTGAGAATATTTCTTACTAGAAGTCATTTTGTGCCTTTCACTCTAAAAAATGCTGGGTTAAAAACAACCCAAGTTGGGTTGAAAATGGACAAACCCAGAGGTTGGGTTAAATGTTTGCCTAACGCGCTGGGTAATTTTATTTAACTCAACTATTGTTTAAAAATGACTATATGGCTGGCTTAAAATTAACCCAGAATATGTCGGAAATTAAAAATAAGACCCTAACCCTAATTACTGGAGGAAACAATAATAATCAAAACATTTATTAATAAGCAATTTAATCAATGTTTATTGTTTTATTATTATTCATTAAACGTATTAATATGTGTTCATTATAATGAGGTTCATTTGAAAGCAAGCAATACGGTCATTTTTAAACAATAATTGAGTTAAATAAAACTACCCAGCAGGTTGGGCAAACATTTAACCCAACCGCTGGGTTTGTCCATTTCAACCCAATTAGGGTTGTTTTTAACCCAGCATTTTTTTTTTTAGAATACACTCTCTTTTGATCAAATCAGCTTGACAAATATATGTTGTTCTTCCAGCCGTAAGATTGCGGTTTCCTTTAAATGTTTTAAGATTAGCTGGCATATAAAAGAGGCTCGTGAGAGAGATGTGTTTGTGAGAATGAAAGAGGACAGGCGGACCTGTACGTGTCTTTCATCATTAATGAGTTTCATTCGCGGTTTTCGTTAGATGGCAGCAAAGCACTAGAGAAACATCAGAGGAGCTCTGCAGCATCCGCATCCGAGCACGAGCTCTAGCCGCTGTCATTACCGAACAGAACCGAACCGAAGCAGAATACACACGCACGCGCGCGCGCGTACACACACATACACACACACACACGGGGACGGGCAGATCTGTATTCATCGGAACCAGGCGAAATGAGCTGCTTTTGGATACACTCGATCTTCATCCCGGGATTCTTCGTACTCTTCGGATTTGAAGGTAAGACATCTGATGTGCTTTTGTCATGATCTTTTATTTCTGCAGCACAGAGCGTTCTCGTGAGGCGTGTGTTCATGGCGGTATAAACAGAGGATGTGATAACTTCAGTCCAGTGATGTTTCAGGACAGATAACTCTGCTGATAGCCTAGGTTATTCTACACTTTCTTCTGTCTCCGGATTGCCCAGAGTTTGTTCAGCGAGAGCGCTTGAGACACGAATTAGCTGATTATTTTGTGGACAGATATGAACCGAGATCGATCTGAATCGTACTGGCTCCATCAGAAACAGCACATCTATCGTGTCGAGATGATGAGCGAACAGGGTTTTTGTTGCAGCTGTTGGAGATCCAGTGAGAAATGCGCTTTATCTTCAGGAGTAGCTGATGCAGAACTACCTGCGTGTGTCCTTGCAGGACCTTTGAACCGCAATACACTGAAGCTTTCAAACAGGTCCTGCTGTCAGTGTGTCATTCCGAGCAGCTTTCACTGGTCAGCTGGAGGGATGATGTTTGAGAGAATGTCTCTGATAATGTCTGATTATTTAAAAAAAAACCCAACAAACAAACAAAAACCTCAGGTGTAGTACTGTGTATTAAGGTGCCTGAGCAATAACTCTGGGTTTCTTTCTTTCTAATGTTATTGATGAGGTTGCTTATGTCCATTAGTGCTATTGATTTGCTCTCAGGATAAAGAGGGCGCTCATTAGGATGCACAGTAACTCTGGAACCCAAAGACACTCAATTATCTCTCATTTAAATCAGCCTTGCAATGCCTTTACAAGATTTTTCTTTGTCTTCTATGAAGTTACCATTACGCAGGCTGAAAAAGCAAACAATGTTCTTTTGATTAGAAAGAATCAGTGTGTGATGTTTGCGTCTGCTCCTGTTCTTCATGTGCTGCTGCCATTAAATGTTGATGGGGCTAAAGTGTGTTTGCTCTTCAATTCATGCTGTAGCTGTAGAAATGTAGGAGCAGTGACAGATGAAACCAAAGCTTTGACTTTGAGTGTGCTGAATGAGCTGCCCATAGCGGTCTCTACTGGACCAGGTCAATGTGGGAGTTCATCATTCACTCATTTATACGTTACACATCAGTTTTACCAGGGTATGAGCCTACTCAGGGTATCATCCTTTAGCAACCAGAGGAAGGTTATGTGGGATAATATTTTTTGCCACTAGGATATGTGATCTCATTGTTTGGGTTATGATTATCAATCTTTAGCAGATGCATGATAGTTAATTTTGCAATACTCAGGTTGTTTAAACAGATACCTAAAATACATTTATATCTCCGGCCCGAGACTGAGCCTGTAATAAATGTACTGTATGTGTATGCACATAGTTATGAGAACGACACTATGTGGAACATATTCTGATTCTTCTCATTCAGTATGTCGCAGGATTCAACTCATTGGCATTCCTTCTGAGAAGAATATGCAAAAAGTTTCATTTTGTAATGGTGATCTGACTGATCTCCACGATTCTCCATTTTGGCAGTTGTTTTTGTAGAACTCTTATCAAAAATCATAGCAAATCATTACAGTATTTACTCGAACATTCACTCACGGACTGATTTGCATGCAGTTTCGAGCTTTCGAGCTGTAGTCATTATCCATTCCGGTCAGGCAGCGTTTGCTTTTGATGGGTGCCGAAGAGAACAGGGAAGGAAATGAATTCTGCTCTGGGAGCGACTGATTCCATTTGGCCGTCCGTTTATTGACTTTCTGCACAGAGGTTGGAAACTCTCTCAAACCTGAGCGTTAGTTAGTTGTGTACAGGAGGAAGAGCTGTTGTGGTCAATCCCCAGGAATGCTATACTGTATTCATTAATGTTTACTGAACTGCATCTATTGAGTTCATCTGAGGATGAGAAATTGAGCAGCCAGGGCTGGATTGGGACTCATTTTCAGCCCTGGAGTTTCATGCCTTAGACCAGCCCACTGTAATTCACGACTGACTATATTAAAATAATGTAATTAAATATAAGTCTGCAATAGTGCACTGTTCTCTACAGCCTTGTAATTAATTGTATTTTTCAAAAATATCTTCAAATACCACCCCCCCCTCCCAAATAAAAAAAATAAATAAAAAATATAGTACAAAAAATGCTAAAATTTGATAGTCATTTTTATTGTTATAATAACGATATTATAATGTGAACCATTGATTAATTCTCTAGCCATCTAGTGGCTGTAGTTAAAAAGTCATGTTATTTTAATTTTAATTCAATTAGGTGTTTGTTTTAATTTAATTAATCATTGACGTTATATGCAAATGAGCGGTAAAAACCCGATCGCGCATTCGTTTGTTCGTTTTTTTGTTGCACGGGTGCCCCGTGCCGCCCCCGGCAAGATCCTGCCCTGGGCCGTTGCCCATGTGAATTCTCCCGGTGCTCCCGATTAGCCAATCCAGGCCTGTGAGCAGCTGGTAGAAGTCAAACATATTGAGCAGCGTTCAGACTGATGGAGTGTTGCTGTTGTTGTTTTAAGTGGTTCTGAATCAAGAAGTAGCCTAACTAACCTCTTCTTCTAATAGGATGCTGTGATTGACTCTTTTTACGAGTAGTTAATTGTGATTATTTGTCTGATGAATTGTGCAGAATCAGTGTGTTTATTTTCTGTCCTTATCTAATATGTGGAATCAGAGGCGTTCACACACTGAATGTTGGATCTGTAATCTGGTGCTATATGATGATGAACCTCACAGATTATGTGCTGACACATTTATCAGCTCTCTAATTAAAATAGATGAAATATGAGATTACATTAAAGATTTAGAATACATAAATATATTCACATATTTAGAGTTTATCTTAGTTGGCAGAAGGACAGATCACTTGATCCTTCTTTAATTTAGTTTTCATACATTCTCCAGTTGTTCGAGAGCTGTCTGTGGAACCTGACTATGGAAGTGTGTATGCTGTTTTTGTACACATTCAAGATCACTTTTTTAATTATTCATTAGAATTTGTTAGTATTTTTTTACATAATTTTTTGTATTATTTTTAAATGACTGTTGAAAGAAGCTGTAGGGAAGTGTGTGTCTGTTGTTTTCTCCTCCCAGAGAGAGGAAAACTCATGCTGTTTAACTGCAGAACTATATCACAAATGGACATATCACAATATATATATATATATATATATATATATATATATATATATATATCGATACAATAACTGGATGATTTTTATTTTTCAAAAGATTATGAAAAGGGTCGACGCAGACAGAGAATAGACTGGTCATATGACTGTTACATACGTGTGCTTAATGTTATTAAATGCAGTACGCCTCTCGGACAGTGTGCGTGATCCTGATTACAGTTCTCTTCCGCGGCTTATATTACCAAATACACACGCAATTACGTCAAATTGCCCATCGTGGTGAGATTTCACGCAAACACAGTCAGTTATGTCTTAACAATACATTGGTGTGTAACAGTATATTGGATCTATGCAGCTCTTAATAAAGTGACAGCAGCCTAATAAACCTGCTTCAGTAATGTTAATCAAACAACAAAAGACAAAGAGAAAATCACTCTGCTCTTGATGGAATAACTTTTGTAGACTAAGCAGTGTTTAATTTTTTTACATTTGGTTATTCAATTTCTGCAATTAAATAAACCTATTGTAGGACTGGTTTACACTGATGTTAAAATGACACTTAGTTTTAATGTAATGCTGCAGTAAAACACTGCTGTTCACTTTGAGAAGTTGTAAAGATGCTTTCTTCTTACAAAAAGTTAGTTATTGTATATTTTCAATATCACACAGCCCTAGTGAGGACACTCATCCTGTTAGACACAGATACTTTATTTCTGTCTTTTCTGTTGCTTCCTTAATTTTTTAAATTATTTTATATGTGATATAAAAGCATATAACTGGTACGTTTCTGATTTCATAGTTTATTTAGCTGTGTTTGGTGTGGGAGGGAATGTCCATAGTGAACATGGTGTTTGTTTTGCTCTTTCCCCTCATATTGAAGATTCTGAAAGGTGTCATTATGATGCCAGCAAACATGTTTAACATTCCGTTTTATCTTGTTTGAACAAGAGTTTGAGGGGAAAAAATGTGGTGTCTGGCTCGAAAGGAGTGCCGGAGCGAAGGCACATCTCTAACAACAAGAGAAACAGAAACACATCAGAGCAATGTCTGGGCAGAAACTCATATAGACGAGCCTCGATCACATGTGTGACCATCCATCTTCACTGATCATCAGTTAAGACCAATAAACCTTCTTCGTTGTGAATATTGTTAACTAGAGTATAGTGTTCAGTGATATAATAATGACTTTGGACCAGGTTTTCAGACACATCTATGAGTGTGAATGATTTCACAGCTGGGAAAGTCACTCTGTAGTTCTGTCTAACTTTCCAGAACCTTCCACCTCTGTCTTGTTGAGCATCTCGAGGGATCGCTGACCCGGGACAGCAGACATGAAGGTCACCGTGTGTGTGGCTGTCAAGAACAGAAACCTCCTGACATTCAGATATCACACAGCTTCAGAGGAAGGGTGGCAGGCGCAGTTGTCATGGCAACCTGTTAAAACACAAGGGAGTGAGGCAGTGCACTTGAGGGCCAGATTATGCAAACAATTCAAACATTTTGCGGTTAAATTATGGGGTTTATATTCTGAGACTCGTTGTGTCATATATGGTGTAGACAGCATCACTTATTATAATGAGTTTTATTTGCTTCTGATGCTTCGCATCGTGTGTGTAGTATTAAGAGGGTCATTCCATGTCAACTCAACCAGAGGTCCCCAGCTCAAATTTTTGATTTTGGTTTATATTTTTTCTGTGTAAAGACAAACATAAATATTAAATGTCACAAATGTATATTCACTGAGTAATCCACTATTTTGTAGAGGGGGTCAAAATGACCATTTTCACCTGAGATTTGGAGCCAAATTAGAGGAGTGAAAAATGACTTTTTGGCAGCATCATTATTTTATTTCTACACAGACATTGGTAGGTCTATTAGTAAAATCTGTATAAAAAGATTGATTTTACTGTATATTAGTAAAATCAATCTTTGTTTCATTATATGCCAACAGTGACAGCTCAAACATGACAAAAAGCACTTTTTGTGTTTTTGCCTCAAGTTTGCATGCCTGTAACTCAAGAAGTATTAAAGATATCTTAATATCCTTTTAGATTCTGGTACTTAACAAACTTTCCTTTTAATGTCTTCATTTTAGTGGCTCTCTATGCTTCAATCCCAGAGATATGGAGATCTTAATGTGGTCAATTGTACACATTTTCAGTGTTCACAAATTCAAATGTGGGACACTTTTCATACAGCTGATACTTTGTTCTTTTAAAGAGGAATATCTGAAGAACAAATAATGTTGAACCTAGATATTTTGTATCGAACATTCCTGTCTGAGTGCCATAAATATTCCTTTTCCAAAGTTGTCAAGCCTGTAGCTCTAAAAGTATTCAAGATATTTTAATCCTTCTAGATTCTCATTATTAATAAACTTTCCTTCTGAAATCTTCATTTTCAAGGCTCTATATAGTTCAGTCCCATAGATATGAGGATCTCAAAGTAGCTCCATGTTCAAATTGTTAAATTTTACCCATTTTCAGTGATCGAAAACCAGATGTGGGTCACTTTGCACACAGATGATACTTCTTGTGTCTAAAGAGGAATATCTGAAGAATAAATAATGTTTAAACTAGAAATGTATCTTGTTTCCTTCAATCAAAAGAATTGCATAAAACAACTCTCTGAGTACCAAAAATCCACAAAAAATTTACTCAGTAAATATATATCTGTGACATTTAATATTTTGATATTATACAGAATTTTTTTTTTTTTTTTAACAAAATCAAAAGCCATTTGAGCCAATTTGATTAATTTGACACAGAATGACCCTATAGCGTTATTTAAACACTGCAGCCATTGTGTATTGCAACAGTCTTATCGTGAAATAAGATTGTGGTCGTGTTGTCCAGCCCTCGTTAGATTACTAGATTCCGCTGGAGTAGAAGGTTGATGTTCTTTACACTGAGGGTGGATGTGATACTGTGTGAGTAAAGGGCAACCAATGACAGTCAGACTCATCATGTTTTCTGTCGTCTGACCGTCATCTTTGCAGTTGAAGCAGATATGTGCTTAAATGAAGGAGGTCAGTAATAGCTGAAGCCGTATATATCCGTCAGATTCTCATATCATTGGCAGCCATTCAAATGGTGCACATCACTGAAAGTATAACTGATCACCTGAGCTGTGAACGTCACATGAGCAGCATGAACCATTGTTACCGTGACGTGACGCACCTGTAAAGGGCTGACAGTGACTGTATCGCTGATGAGAGACGGGATGTGTTAGTTGCTAAGGGTCCATCTGCTCTGACAGGAGAGATCCATATGCTTGAGCTTCACAGATGGTCTTCACACCTGAGCATGAATATTCTGCTGTGAGCATGACAGCAGCACCAACAGCAGCACTGCAGTTTACTCCAGCAGTGTTCTTCTGGAAACACCACTGAATAACTCCAGTGAAGCTGAACATCAGCTTTTAGAAGCAGCGTATGGAAATGAATCATCCAAATGAACCGATCTGTGTGTGTATTTGTATACAAGTTTGTTTATACTTGTAAGGTCCAAAATGTCCTCATTATCAATGAAACCTGTTGAACACAGACTAGTGAGCCAGAGCTCATTGTTAAAAGGCTTATATTAATTTTGCACAGGTTTCTGTGAGTGTTATGTTTAGGGGTCAGAAGTCAGGTTAGGACATAGAAAAAAACAAACAACAACAACAAAAAAAAAAACAGTGGAAGTCTATGGGCCAGATTTACTAAACAGGGTAAATTAGCGTGAGACTGCAATCCCATAAAAGCGCTGATGGGAGTGGAAGGTTCTGCGGCTGATCTACTGACACTGCGCAAATGAAAGAATGCAGACGCAGCAGCTCATTTCCATTATGACCAACGCAATCCACCAAGAGCAGCTCAAATTAGCGTAGGGTCGCAGACAAGCAGATTTTTCCCTGTGTGTGTTTAGTGAATCTCAACAGTAGTTTTTTAACACCTGAAGAGGGTTTGCGCTGGCACAAGCTGTTATTAAATCTAGCCTTATATGTCTCCACTAATATAGTCAAACAAACATAAGTGTGTGTGACTGATCATTCATGAAACACACAGTAATGTCACTGCACACGTGTTTCTCTGTCTCCACAGACAGAAGCCCAGAATAAAACTGTCCTGTTTCTCTGTCACTCTCATATAGATGTAGGACACTAAACTGCTGAATGAATTAAAAGTCTGAAGGAAAATCAATAAATAGATTCACTTATTAGTTCTTTTGGCAAAGAGAAAATGGCTTTGGCAAAACTGTTGGAAAATAGGTGTAAATATTCATGAAGTGAACCTTCCAGGATGAATATTCATGACTGGCCTGTTTGGCTGAATTAGATTATTGATTTAGATGAGACGTCTCAATGTGTGTATGAAAAGAAATTATTATATTGCTAGAAACGACAGTAGATAGAAACACAGTAAACAAAAATAAACAGACATATGTTTTTACTGTTATTTTTATTCTTATGTATTTGTTTCCTCTTTATGTAAAGCACTTTGAATTACCATTGTGTTTAAAATGTGCTATACAAATAAAATTGCCTTGCCATGCCTTGCCGTGCCTTGCCGTGCCTACAGTACATCACTCTTCAAAAGTTTGGGTTTAGTAAGAATGTCTTTGTTTTTGAAAGAAAGTTCTTACATACACCAAGGTCAGAAACAGTAATGTTGTGAAGTGTGTTATTCCAAATTTAAGTCGCTATTCTGTATAGATTTTGGAATGTTATTAAGTTTTCCTGTGATGGCTAAGCTCCACTACTCCAATCTTCAGTGTCACGATGGCTGGAGTTGGCTGTTCCTATGTGGACACGAAGTAGGAGGATATTTGTGTGGTGTTTTTGATATTGAGTCATTTGACACTGATATGAGGTGAATTTTGTAGTTTTCACCCTTAGAACGTCCAGCGCTAACACTGCGTCCTCCGTATCTACTCGCCTGAGTCTCGCCAGGGTTTGTGTACCAATTTAAATCTAATTTGCGTGATCTGATGTGAGCATTAGTGAATAATTGATGCGATGTCAGGCTACTGAAGCACATCAGCAGATCCAAACACTTGTGTGGTCACAGCAGGAGGACTGCGGACTCTGAATGTGATTTAATTTGGACCAGAGAGATTGTAATGAGTATGTAGCCTACTCAGTATGATTACGCTGAATTGTTTTTATTTAAAAGAAAATACATAGATGTTTACAAGAGTCATTTTGAATGCCATGTAATTAGTATTTTAAAGGTACATTTATATTCAGCAGTTCTAAAAAAATAACTATATATGAATGTTCATATAGAGTTTGATTGACGAGCCAGTGTGGGGGAGTTTGTGTCGGTTCGTTAACCAGAGCTGAGAGATCGTCAGAAGAGACTAATTGTATAAGTATAACTTACTAAATAAGTGTATGCTGTTTGAATAAGACATAATAATTGCTCAAAATAATATAGGAAGGGATGCCGGTTGGATCAAAACTCTGATTAGCGTTCTGATGGTCATTATTGATCATTGTTCACTTTGTTTGCTGGAACTGTGAAGTTTGAGTCTAATGTGAAGCGTCTTGTAATGCTTTTTTTTTTTTTTTTAAAGGGACACTCCACCATTTCTTCATCATTTACTCACCCTCATGAGTCTTTCTTCTGTGGAACACAAGTGAAGATTTTTAGAAAAATAATACATTTCTGTTTTCAAATAAGGCAAGTGAATCCCAAAAGTTGGTGCTTCAAAAGCCACACCCCATTCACCTCCATTGTAAGTGCCTCATTTTTTATTTTTTAAGAAAAGGAGCGATGAGTAGAAATACTTTTTTTAAGGTGATGAACCTAATACCTTGAATGCTGTCGTTTGATCTTAACTTGTATTTAAACAAGGAATATTCCTTTAAGCTACAGTTAGTTGATCTAATGGTTGTGAAATTGCTGTGTTTTTCTCAGCTTCATGCACTGCCGTTAATGTGCTGGACGCTTTTATAAGGGGCTTTTGGTAAGAAAGTGTCTGCTATGAAAGTAGATGTTCAATACCAGAGTTGTGCTTGAGACGAGCGTCGTCCCTCACAGATGAAATAATGCTGGAGAGGAACAGGATCGACTCATAAATAGAAGTGATAAGCAGCAAGCTCATTTATATGCTAATTCTCTAAAGCAACATGTCATGCGTTAGCTGCTCTCCACTCTCCACTGGACATGAGAATCAGCATCATTGTGCTGTCGGAGCTCACAGGAACTCATTCAGAGGAACCGAGGAGTGTGTGGAGATCAGATGAAGAGATGAGCGGAGATCAACATACACAAGTGCTGGACATCAGGGGTTAGGATTTAGGTTTGTATTTGAAAGGAGCAGCACAGGACTGCTTTAAGTTTTTGACAAATGTCACGACTGGCCCAAAGGTCTAGGGGTCTAGAAGTACGATTCTAACTTCGGGTGTAAGAGGTCCCGGGTTCAAATCCCAGACGAGCCCCCGCTTTTGTCATAACCGGCTCAAAGTCGTGAGGAATGAAAGGAGGACGTTTGTTTACTGTATTCACGTGGCAAGTCGCGTTTGTTCTCGTTTCGCAGTAAGGCGTGGCCAAAGCCAGCTTAAACAATTGCAATTTCGCATTTATTAGAGAGAAGCAGCCAAGCAACAGGACGATCTACGTACTGTAAGTTTTTTTGTTTTATTTCTAGTTTGATTTTAGTGTTGTGTCGTTGCTAGGAAAGTTTGTTTACTGTATTCACATGGCAAGTCGTGTTTGTTCTCGTTTCGCTCTGAGTCAGTAAGGCGTGGCCTTCTGAACTAATTAACGTTGTATCAAGTGAGTATAAAACTGTGTAGTATACCGCGGCAGCCCTTGTGTGAAGCCCTCATCGTGTGAAGACCGAAGAGTGTAAAGACCAGCGACTCTACCTGTGCGACTCCACCGAGCAAGGACACCGACAAGGCACTTGAGTATTGCTCTTTTCTTTTTCCTTGTTTTCTTCCTCTTTTATACAGTTTGTTGTTGTCTGTCTATCTTGTGACCTGTTTTAGATATGTGCTTCCAAATTCCCACTATTATTAACACTCGTAAATCGTGTGCCACACGTTGGAGGCAGTGCATTCAACAATGCGTATTTTACCCATGTCATCTAGTACATTACTCTCCATTTCTATTGGTCTTTGGAATTGTCAATCTGCTGTAAATAAAGCAGACTTCATTACATCTATAGCTACTCATTCAGGTCTCCATCTCATGGCTCTGACTGAGACATGGATCAAACCAGAGGACACTGCCACACCGGCAGCCCTCTCCTCTAATTTCACTTTCTCCCACACCCCACGCCAGATTGGGAGGGGAGGTGGTACTGGTCTGCTTATGTCCAATGAATGGAAGTTCAATCCTCTACAAGCTCTCTGTGACAATAGCTCATTTGAATCACATGCAATTACCATCACCTACCCTTTTAAAATCCATATTGTAGTGCTTTATCGTCCCCCAGGTCAGCTAGGTAACTTCTTGGAGGAGTTAGATGTGTTACTATCATCCTTCCCTGAGGATGGTACTCCTCTGCTAGTACTTAGAGATTTCAGCATCCATCTAGACAAACCTAAAGCTGCTAACTTCCGCACTCTGCTTGCCTCATTTGATCTCAAGCGAGTGTCTACTACAGCTACCCACAAATCAGGTAACCAATTGGACCTCATCTACACACGCTGCTGCTCTGCACTGATAATACACTGATCACTCCACTACACACCTCTGACCATTTCCTCATCACTTTTAATCTCAACCTGACCCCTAACTCAACACGCACTCCACCACGTTACTTTTCGGCGAAACCTACGCTCGCTCTCACCCTCCAACCTATCCTCTTTGGTCTCCTCCACACTTCCTCCCCCTAATTAGTTCTCATCTCTGGACACTAACAATGCTACTGACACTCTTTGCACCACGCTAACATCTTGCTTAGATGTCTTCTGCCCCCTTTCATCCAGACCAGCCTGCACCACCCCCTCTGCCCCCTGGCTATCCGATGTTCTCCGTGAGCATCGGTCTAGACTCAGGGCTGCAGAGAGGAAGTGGCGCAAATCTAAAGATCCTACTGATCTTAGCTTTTATCAGTCACTCCTTTCTTCTTTCTCTACAAATGTCTCCAATGCTAAAACCATGTACTATCACAATAAAACGAACAATTCTACTGATTCCCGCACACTTTTCAAAACTTTCTCTTCTCTTTTTTGCCCTCCTCCCCTCCCTCCCACATCAGCTCTTACAGCTGATGACTTTGCCACATTCTTCACACATAAAATAACAACCATCAGGGGCCAATTCTCCACACCACATACTGACAATAACATCTTAACAGAAAACACACAAATTCTCCCCTCCTTCTCTCTGCTCTCTGAGGCAGATGTTTCCAAACTCATCCTTTCCAATCACCCTACTACCTGTCCGCTTGACCCTATCCCCACTCATCTTCTTCAGACCATCTCCTCCTCAATTGTACCTGCACTTACTCACATTATCAATTCTTCTCTTCACACTGGTACATTTCCCACAGTTTTTAAGCAGGCTAGGATTACACCACTGCTTAAAAAACCCACTCTGAATCCAGCACTTTTAGATAACTATAGACCAGTATCCCTTCTTCCATTCATTGCTAAGACACTTGAGAGAGTTGTGTTCAACCAAATGTCTACTTATCTCACACAGAACAACCTCCTTTACAACAACCAGTCTGGCTTCAAGAGTGGCCACTCAACTGAGACTGCCCTACTCTCAGTTACTGAAGCCCTGAGACTGGCACGAGCAACTTCAAAATCATCGGTACTCATCTTGCTGGATCTGTCTGCTGCTTTTGACACAGTTAACCACCAGATCCTCCTGTCAACCCTCATGTCGAAGGGCATCTTAGGAACCGCACTCCAGTGGTGCGAGTCTTAGGTAGGTCCTTCAGGGTATCTTGGAGAGGTGAGGTGTCCAAGTCGCATCATCTTGCTACTGGGGTACCTCAGGGCTCAGTGCTTGCACTGCAAAAAATGCTGTTCTTACTTAGAATTTTTGTCTTGTTTCCAGTCCAAATATCTAAAAAAAATTCTTAGATCAAGAAGCATTTTCTTGACAAGTAAAAATGATTTTTTTGTTTTTAGGAAAAAATAAGTCAAAATCAAGTTAGTTTTTCTTTAAAACAAGCAAAATAATCTGCCAGTGGGGTAAGCAAAATAATCTTAATCCAAACTGAAAACAAGATTATATAATTTATTTTTGGTTTGATATAAGATTATTTTGCTTACCCCACTGGCAGATTATTTAGCTTGTTTTAAGGAAAAACTCACTTGATTTTGACTTATTTTTTCTGAAAACAAGAAAATAATTTTTACTTGTCAAGAAAATGCTTCTTGATTTAAGAACTTTAAGATATTTGGACTAGAAACAAGACAAAAACTCTTAAGTAAGAACAGCATTTTTTGCAGTGTGGACCACCATCTACATGTCATCACTAGGATCTGTCATTCAGAAACATGGTTTTTCTTCTCATTCCAACCAGATGATCCGATGGTTGCTGGTCGCATCACAGCCTGCCTGACAGCCATTTCTGCCTGGATGAAGGACTACCACCTTCAACTCAACCTTGCAAAAACGGAACTGCTTGTGGTCGGTGCCAACCCAACACTTCATCATAACCTTTCCATTCAACTTGGGTCGTCAACCATAACTCCTTCCAGGACGGCCAGGAACCTTGGAGTGGTGATGGATGATGGTTTAAGCTTCACAGATCATATCGCTACAACGGCCCGGTCCTGCAGATTTGCTCTATACAACATTAGGAAGATTAGACCCTTCCTATCGGAGCTTTCCACACAAATTCTTGTCCAAGCTCTTGTTCTATCCAGACTGGACTATTGTAATGCTCTCTTGGCAGACCTTCCAGCATGCACTGTCAAGCCTCTACAACTGATCCAGACTGCCGCAGCAAGACTGGTCTTTAACGAACCGAAGAGAAAGCATGTCACACCTCTCTTCATCAGTTTGCATTGGCTGCCAGTAGCTGCTCACATCCAATTCAAGGCTCTGATGTTTGCCTACAGAACAACCACTGGCTCTGCACCACTATACCTAAACTCACTACTTCAGACTTACACGCCCTCCAGAAGCTTGAGTTCTGCAAGTGAACGGCGTCTTGTGGTGCCATCCCAAAGGGGCACAAAATCACTCCCCCAGACCTTCTCCTGTCCTGTTCCTGGTTAGTTGAATGACCTACCACGCTCTATCCGAGCAGCTGAGTCTTTAGCCATTTTCAAAATACTGCTAAAGACATAGCTTTTTCGTCAACACTTGACCCAGTAATATAGCAAAAAAAATTTTATTTATATTTTACTTTTTTTTTCTTTTTGATTTTCTATTCTTTCTCCATCTATTTACATCTATATATATATATATATATATATATAAAAAAAGAAAACCTTGCTACTAGCACTTTACTGATGAAACTGTGACTTGACACGGCACTTACATACTGTTGTACTCATGTTGTTTTGATTGCTTCTACTATTCTCATTTGTAAGTCGCTTTAGAGAAAAGCGTCTGCTAAATGACTAAATGTAAATGTAAATGTAAGGACGTAGTGACGTCAGTGCAGTTGCATGAATTAAACATATTTAATGGTTAACATAAATAAAAGAAATCTGTAAAACAACATGGCCATCTTAGAGTCCGTAAGATGCATCGAAAACCAAAAAGCAAGTAACAAAAATCAACTTTAAACTACAACTAAACAAAACCAAAAAGACAACCGCTGGAAACTCTCCATCCATGCTAACAAAGCACAACTTTATAGAGGGAAGAACAAAGTTCTCTTGATGAGCCTCGTAGGCACACCAACTGGACGACAGGAAGAGCAGGAGACCCATCACACACATGAGAGACTCATGCGTGAATGAGAAAATAAAGAGTGGGACATGCGTGATGTTAAAGAGTCATTAAGCGCAATAAGCCGTGACAATACAGAACTCAGTGCGAAGCTCGCAATGCAAGCATTAATGCGTGAACATAAGAAATGATTCTCTCGATCAGGTACAGGCTTCCTGTCCCTCTTTCATGTCAGACCTCTACTAAATGATTGATTATACTACCGGAGGTTGTGTTAACAGAACTTATTCTGTCATTTACCTCATTTTAAAAACATTGACAGGTAATTCCAAAATGCTGTCCATTATTTTGTCAGAAGAGAAAAAAGAAAACCGCTTAAGCCCCGTGCAAATCACACACACTCTCTCTCACACTTGCACACACACACACACACACACACACACATACTTGTATATATGGTTTACGGGAACTCTCTTTAGGCGTAATGGTTTTTATACTGTACAAACTGTATATTCATTCCCCCTACACTACCCCTACCCATCACAGGAAACTTTTGAATTTTTTGAATTTCAAAAAATACAGTTTAGTATGTTTTTTTAAGCCATTTGGTTTACGAGGACACAGGAAATTTCATTATACACACTTGTGTCTTCATAAACCATATATACAAGAACACACACACTGTGCATTTCACCTTAGCTCTAGCTTATTTCATAATCTATCTTTCTAATCAACTTGGCATTGTACACTTTGTATATTGCTGTGATGAATTGCTTATGCTCCTCTATTGTGAGTTGCTTTGGATAAAACTGTCTGCTGAATGCATGAATGTAAATGTAAACCTGCCCAACAGGTGTGGAGGTCCACCTTTTAGTTCCTCCGGGTCTATCGAGTCAAGCGTTCGGGGCTTGCGGCGGGCGTTCTGAGGTGTCTGTAGGGCAGTGCTCTTAACTCAGCTAAGATATAAAACGGTTTTGCCGTGGGGCCGCTGCTAAAGAGAGTCGCGCGTGCTCTAGAGAGCAAGTTATCAAACCAGAACGGTTGCTGTGAGACGAGACGCTCCAGTGAGATGAAGAAGGGAAGGAAGCTCAACTTCAGTGTATGGTAATGTATCTCGAATTGTTAGAGAAACCACCAGAGTCTGTGTGGAGAGATTGGCCGCTTTAGACCTTCCATACAGGTTGATGAAAGCTTGTGTATAATTCTACTGCATCTCTTCTTCTGTTTTTTGATCTTTCTGTGTCTCTCTGCTGGTTGTCTTAGTGAGCAGATGCTGGTTTAACTCACGTAGGTAAGAGCTGCGGTCTCTACAGAGGAATATATCTCACCAAACATGTATATTTAATTTCTGCTGAGACAGATCAGATCAACAGAAGCCATGCACCGCAGTGGGTTTCAAACCACAGTCTAAGACTCAAGGGAATTTTTGTCAGACTCATTTTAATAAGATTTTCCCAGAATGATGTCTTAGACTGCAAGAAATTGTGATATTATGTAAATATTATTAACTGAAATCAATGCACATATTTAAAATTAATGTTCCTTAATAAATAACAAATATTTTGAACCAAAATGGCAGTTTGAACCAAAAATGTGGTTTTGTTGTTATTTGTGCATTTTGTGCATGATCGAAGGTCCTAACATATTTCACAGTTTTAATAACATAACATCTTTGGCAGATAATTTTCCCATGATTCAGCTCTGGAAGTCTCTGCATGTATGCAGTGGTGTTCTGTGTGTTTCTGAGGGAGTTTAACATGGTAATTTATCACTGTAGTACAGTAAGACTGAAAATGCCAGCTGATAATCATGATGTTGTTACAAGATCTACTTTAGATACAAATCAGTGAAATGGAGGTTGAATCACATTAGAAGAAACCAGTATCTCTGTCTGGTTATAGCCATTATAGAGAGAAGGAGCATCAGCAGTAAAAACAGAATAAGAGTGAAAGAACTCGAAATTACAGGATGTCAAACCGGACCAAATAATCTTTATATGGTGTGTCGTGTGCTTGAGGGCCTGTTATTGCTTTGTGTCTCTAGAAATGGTCAAGAATTCTCTGCAGAGACTTTTTTTATACCATGAAACATTTGATGCTCATTGATGTCAAATCTGTCTGAAGTAAAACGCAATTCTGAAGGAAATTCGGATTCTCAGATGTTTCTGCAGAAATAAGCCTGAATCTGTAGAGAGAGATAGACAGATGGGATGCATCTTTACTTTTCTTTTGTGTGGTTTCTGAAATATTTCTTCAGTTATTACAGGTGGTTTTAATGTGACAGACGGATCATCTAAAGCACTGCTTGTTGTTTACTGCCATTAACACACTTTGACAGAGTGATTAGAAACAACAGATGTGTGTTAAACTCTACAGACGTATTTAGTGTCTAAGTAAAAATGAAACAATTGTTAATTTAGTCATTTCAGTATTAACAGTAATATTTACAATGATAATGAATGATAATAATAATATTTCAGGCTTTCTTTCTGGCTGATTTTGAATCACTGATCTGTGTTTATCAGCCGCTTATGTCAGTAATATAATGAAGTCGATATTGACTGAAACTGTTCCCACGCTCTACATCTCACTGAGATCACGAGACAAGCGTTTGGTGTCATTGACATCACACAACATGTCTGACAGTGAACATATGCCAATGAGATGTAAAGAGTTTGAGCACTTAAATCATCCACAAACAAACTCCCTTTCTTCCTCTTGGACACGCTTGGATTTGTTTGGAAAGCAGCGTTACATTCATTCAGCTGAAACCTTTGCTCATTTTTTGTGCAGTTAAAATCATCCTGTTTGATTACAGATGAAATCTTACTGAGCTTTTCACTTCCTTAATCTAGATTTTGCCCACAAGATGAAGCACATCATCCTGTTTCTATTGGAGATGACCTGATTCTACACCTGAAATAGACTCGCACTTTCCTCCTGAGCGTTGAGTAAAATAAAACATCTTACCCTTGAATTCTCAGACCACCCGTATATACCGCCCTCTCTCTCTCTCTCTCTATCTGGTAGTTAATGACTGTCAGTTCGAGCCGCGGAAACTGTTTTGCATAAGGTCAGGAATCACGATGACAAATACCAAATACGTTAAGTCATTAATAGTCTTGTTCTTCATGGGTAAAAATGCTCATCTGATGTAGGTCAGCAAGGCATAAAAAACACTGAATTAATGTTACAGATTTCATTTTTTCACAATGACTGACACAGACCTCAGCTTACGACTGCAGGATTCTGTTGTTTAAGGCTGTTCACACTTGACAGGTTTGGTTGGATTAAAGCGAACTCTGGTGCAACTGCTCTAGTGCGGTTCATTTGACCTTAAGTGTGAATGCTGCCATTCAAACCTTGGTGCGCACCAAACCATCCCTTCCAAACGAACTCTGGTGCAGTATGAAATATGAACACCACACGGACCAAAGACTTCTAAACAAAGAAAAAGAATGCTCATCATAGTTGCGATGTTGCCCATCACAGTTCAGCACAGGTGTCGGAAACGCCGTCTCCTTGCATCAGATCTTCGTTTCTGTGTGTAACGGAAGACTTCCTGCTGTTTTGATTCCTTTACTCATGTTATAAGCTCTTCATGTGTTTTCAGCTGATAAAAATACCATCATCTGTGCGCACATACAATGAGCGCATTTAGCACACAGGATTGTATAGATGTTCAGAAAGTTCTGTTGCAAAATATGTCATAAAAGCCTTTTTTATTTTCAGGTTCTGTGTTAGAAATGACAGTGAGCACCTTTACATACACACCAATAACTACCAAAACTCAGCTTATTGAAATAACCTGATTTACCAGTTTACATGCAAATAACCCTAACCCTAATCTGGCAATGCCAATAAAAGGTGTTTACAAGACCGTATTAACAGCGTTTTTTAATAAAGCTGCCAGCCACTGCCAGCATTTTTGATCATTTTCACACAATTTTCACGGCCCCCAGAATATTTTGTTCTGAAAGAACATAGCCTCTGCTTTTTTAAACAAAACAAAAAGACAGAAATGTTTTATTCTAGCTTTATGCATTCTTTTTTATTAACACCTGAATGTGGGTAAACTACATTAAAAAAAGCAACATTTTGAACAAAAAGCTGAGAAAATCACGTTTTTGTTTTTCAAAGACTACAACATACATAAGCAATGCTTTTATCGCTTGTTTCTGCTCCCTTTTTCCTGTGTTTTGATCTGGAGACGTAATAGCGTAATAGCGCCCCCTAACCTTAAACAGTGAAAACACTGAAAGCTGTTAAATTCTGTCAATGCCGGGAAAAGAGTAAAGAAAACAGGTTATTCCCTGGTGGGGATGTCAAAATGTAAGCATCCATGTATTTCTCTCAGAGCATCTTTTTATTATGTAAGTTGTGATGTTAAAGCTTTAAAAACCCCAGAGTATTTCAAAATGTCAGTGAGAAACTCATTCTCCTCTTGTATTTGAAGTTCTGTACCGCTTGTGCTTTGGCTGCACGAGATGAGAACAGAGAACACATTTTTTATATTTCTTGGGTCAAGAAAAAGTCTGAGTTTGTGATATATTTCTCCTCCGCTACCATGAAACACTCGCTGTGTCTGGATGTGCTTAAATCTGCCGTATAAGGATGCGTTCAGGACATGTTTATATGCTGGGCGAATTTGGGGTAATGGGCAAAAACCTTCAGCCAATAAAGGAAAACGGTTTAGCGCGTTTACATGACTATACGCGGTTTAAGAATGCACTCAATGTGAAGTCTAAGTGAACCAGGACTAAATGTATCGTTTTGTGTGAACCGGCCCTAAGTCACCTGACTGCCTTTCTGAACCTTCAGTCTAAACTGGGCCAGAGAGCTCAATGTTTGCTGATCACAGCATCAGAAGTTTATTGATTATCTGAACAGCTTCCAGAATGAAGTGTGGAGCTCTCTTTTTTTTCCTCATGTTCTCTCTCTCTCGTATGTCTGAGATACAGGAAGCTTTATGCTGAAATGAGAGTGATTATTCATGAAACACACAGTAATGTCGCTGCACACGTGTTTCTCCGTCTCCACAGACAGAAGCCCAGAATAAAACCACTGTCCTGTTTCTCTGTCACTCTCGTATGGATGTAGGACACTAAACCTCTGGGCTTTTCCTCTAAACTCACCTGACAGACGCTCGGAGAGGGAACAGCGCATGAAACTGAAGCTGATATCGCAGTTACGCTTGTGGAGCAGCGCTCGAGTCCTCGACTCACCTGACTGACTCAGTTTTATGACTCTTTTCTCTGCTGTAGAAGGATCAGCAAAACAACACAAAACGTCTGACAGCGAAGAGCTTCTACCAAACAGAGGAAATTCAGATTATGTTCATGTAATGAGAGTTTGATGTTGAACATCTGCTGAGGAATAAAATATTCCAGATCTTTCAATTGGCTTAAACAGTCTAATCATAACATAGAGACACTGATGGATGTGGACGACCGTGTTTTTGATGACTCTCATCTGTGAACAGTCATTATAACATAGAAGCAACATAAACTCCATTAGCTGGCACAAACTTCAGCACGTCAGAAACTGAAATGTGAGTTTAAGTGTTGTAGAGACGGACGGTTTTATGGCTGAGATTATTGTCTGAATTCACTTCTGCTGTCACTCAAGTTTGATTGGCAGCTGTCGCTCACGTGAAGTCAGCTGCTCTCAGATGATGTTACTGAATAAAATCATCTTCGAGAGCATGAATGAAGCTGAATCTGAGCGTAGATGAGTGTGTTCAGCGGGAATCACGATTTCTCAGGCAAACACTGTGTAATAGATTAAATGAGAAATTGTTCTATACTGTAAAAAGCCAACATTATTATATGTATTTTCTGAGTCAGCAATGGCGTTTCAAGGATGAAAGATAAACAGTGCCTCCTCCATAAAATCTGAATGAGAATATAATGAACAGAAGTATTTAGGGATGCCACGTTATGAAAATTTTGTCCAATACCGATAATATATTGGCAGATAAATCTAAATCCAAATTTATATAATTTTTGAGAGCCTGATAACAAAAACAAAAGTCTCACCATTTAAAGTCATGTCCCAAACACACAATTATAATGTTCTCATTATAATATTATGTCGTCTATATGACTGTCACAGTCACCTAAACCGGCACTATGTTTCCCAGCATCCCTCCTGTTCCTCACCTGCGCACGATCATCTATCACCCGCACCTGAAGACTCACTATCATTACCACTCATCAGCACTCCCTTCTTAAGCAGTCCCCATCCTCACCACAGTGTCCGGTCTCGTATGTTCTAAGTGTTGTGTTGCGTGTATACCTGTTCCTGTATATTCTCCCGTTGGATTACTAAGTAAAGACTTGTTTGTAAAGTGTCTTCTTCGTTGTGTGTTCCTGCGCAAGCAACCCGTTACAATGACAGACTTGTGCTGTACATTACACTTAATTGTGTTTTCCTTTTTGAAGTGATTTCAATCATATTTCAAGCAATTCAGAACTATCATGGCGGACAGTGCGCATTTCAAGTGTCTCAGCTGAAGGAAATAATCCATTATTTATCGGTTTTCAATATATCCAAATATCCAACTCCTGTGAGGACGCAACATCTTGATCAACACGCACATTCCCAAATTTCTATATATCCTAATTATTGTTAATATGTAATTCATTTTTCCAGGAGCTCATTGCTTCTACCTTCAATTAAACTGCTAACAGTGATTGTAAATAAATTGCCTAAATTATTACATTATTAGCTAATTGCATTCTCCAAATTGTAATGTTGACATGCACTCTCTGTAAAGCTGCTTTGAAACGATATGTATTGTGAAAAGCGTTATACAAATAAATGCGAATTGAATTGACTTATATCAATATGCCAAAATTTCTTATCAGGCCGATAACGATAACATAAAAAATGAACATATAACGGCCGATAGCGATATGGTGGCCAATATATCCTGCATCTCTAGAAGGATTTTCATCTTACGTTTACAGTACCTCTGTTCATTGTATTCTCAGCGTGTAAAGCTGATTTCTGTCCGACAGTGGCGCCATCACTTCTGTTCAGTCTGGTTTTCTTATTTGGTGTTTTTGGACCTTTAACCTGTGAATTTAGCTGCGGTTTTTCAGAAGTGTCAGAGTTGTGCTTGAGACGAGCGTCGTCCCTCACAGATGAAATAATGCTGGGGAGGAACAGGATCGACTCATAAATAGAGGTGATAAGCAGCAAACTCATTTATATGCTAATTCTCTAAAGCAACATGTCATGCGTTAGCTGCTCTCCACTCCAGTGGACATGAGAATCAGCATCATTGTGCTGTCGGAGCTCACAGGAACTCATTCAGAGGAACCGAGGAGTGTGTGGAGATCAGATGAAGAGATGAGCGGAGATCCACATACACAAGTGCTGGACATCAGAAGTTAAAAGGGTTTTGCCTAGTGGCCATTTAGAGACATTATAAATAGGAGGATAATGATTGATTGGTGTTTTGTGTTCAGTGCATTTCGAGGGATCTGTGGAGTTTGAGACGGATTACATGGAGTTAAAGGGATCGTTCAAACATTCTTCAAAATGTAAATGATGCAGTAAATTATGACAGAACAATCATTTTTGGCCAAACTGACCCTTTGACCCTTCTTACACTTCTGATGTCTTAAATGGCCCTGATGGAGACAGTCTGGTTGTGTTCCTGCTTTAGCGTGTTCAGTTTGACATGTGTTTGTTCATGATGTTGGTCTGAAAAAAAAAAACCTTTTTGAAACACACACACACACACACACACACTGTGTCCATAGCAACAAGCTAACTGAAATCAATTATGTTTTTTCAAAGATAAGTCTTAATGATTTTAACTGCATCTTTTTTTCTCTTTTTGTCATTTCTCTCTCTCCGCTCCCCTTTTCCTTCAGATGATTCTTCTTCAAAATCTTCAAGATCTCTTTCTTTTAATTGCCGCTTTAAAAAGCTGTTTTTGAGATTTCACTGGATGGTTTTGAACTCAAAGGCCCTTGAAGAGACTCGTGACCCAGAAGTCAAGAGTTTTTTTTTAAGTAATGTCCATTCTAAATGCAAATTACGATTCTGGAATAATCAGGGACGATGTTTGAAAGAAACAGATCCCTCCTCTGTAAACTGAGCAGATTCATTTTTGCATTATTATTAACCTGAGCATGTGAAGAAGTTCACAGAAATGTGAATTCACCTGAAGTTTGACCTTCTGCAGAATGTGATCTGTGATCTGGACGAGAGTCTAATTTCAAATGCTCAGCTTTCATATATTACAGTGTCAGGTTCTGCTTTAGTGTCAGTGAGGAGCGTCGGCTGGCTTTATCTTCTCCGCTTCTCTGCGTGAGAGTCGTTCCTGGTGTAGATTGAGGGGGAAAGTGTCCTTGTGGTGAAAAGAGACGAGCTCTGACTTTTAATCAAACCCGTGCGGCTGACAGTTCTAATGTGACCCAGATCAGCATCACGTAATGCGAGTCGTCGCTCTACAGTATGTTTAACGGAGTGTTAGCGTGTCTGTCAGATAAGGTTGTACAGCACAGCTGCGTGTTAACGCTCTCTCTGCTGAGCTTCAGGCTCGTAATCCTGTGATGAGGATTCGTTTGCACAGCGTTAATTTCATGCTAGCTGGCTCTCAGAGCTCTCATACACCTCAGAAACCTGTGTGTGTGTGTGTGTCGCTGTCAGAACCAAGCCAATGACGATGCGCTGTAAACAGAAACAACAGCTGTAGAGCCAAAGTCACACTGTGATTCATAAGGGTTGGTGAAGCATCAGTAGAAGACAGGTGAACTCATACAGAGAGAGATATATATTGTATCACTTGTGGCCTCATGGTTAGAGGGTCGGACTTGTAACCCAAAGGTCGCAGGCTCGAGTGTCAGTGAGAAATCGAGTCGCCCCCCCATGGAATAGGGTCTCCTTTAGTTTTTATTGTGATGTCTTGACTAATTATAACCTATTTCACTACTGTATGATGTTTATTACATTAAGTGCACGAACAACATGCTTGAAATATGAAATGAATGCCTATGTATTGCATAATAAAACAAACTGGAAACACAACCATGCCTAAAAATTTATTTTTTTATAAGGATAAGATTTGTTGCAACATACTATGTTCTGTAAAAGTAATTTAATATTGATTTTACACAACAATAGCAATGTGGTATAGTATATAATATTACTATTTTAATTTGTAATAAATAAATTGTCATGCTAAGTACACACAAACATCATTAATTTAAAACACTTAATTGGGAACTATATTGGAAGCAAAAAACACACCTAATGTAATATAAGAAAAAACAGTAAGAATGAGAAATGCTTGATTTCACAACCCGCTGAACCAATGGGATCACTCAGGGTCCTGAAGGAGACCCGATTCCTGGTGGGACTCGATTTCTCACCACAGCGGCAGGAATTGTGGGTGGAGGGAGTGAATGAACAGCGCTGTCTTCCCCTCTTATTACCCACAACTGAGGCTCTCTTGAGCAAGACACCGAACCCCCAATCACTCCCCGGGGCGCCGCAGCAAATAAATGACTGCCCACTGCTCCGTGTGTGTGTGTTAAATACTCACTGTTGTGTGTGTACACCTGGATGGGTGAAATGCAGAGCACAAATTCAGAGTATGGGACACCGTCACTTCACTTTCACATCTCTTCTGTTTGATTGTTGTTCACTTGTGCTCATTGTTGGTGTTTTTCTGTAGATCTTTTACTCGATGTGTTCGATGCGTCTGTTAATGATTTGTTAATGATGTTGCTGGGACTCCACAGACGTGTTTTCTGATTTTGGCCTTTACTTCGATCAGAAATGCACAAAGATCCCGTCCAAACCTTCTGCTTGTGCTTCTAACAACCGGATTATCTGTTGCAGTGGCGTCTGGTTTCGGTTCATTTCATCATGTTTTCAGTCTGAATAAAGCATCTCTGTAGTTCTTCAGTGAAGTTCTGACGTTCCCAGAAGTTTGGTGTGTCTGCATGAACACGCAGTGCATTGTGGGATTCTGTAATGTTTGATGTGGTGATGTTACATGAACGTGCAGCTCCATGGTCCCTTTGCTTTGACAGATTCCTCATATTAATGAGTTTATTTGTGGCAAATGGCAGATAAAAGATTTTGATTGTGTTTGTTTGCAGATTTCTGCAGAAGAGATTTTCTTTGAGCTTGATTTCTCTCTCAAATGTTCTTTCACATGGATATTTTGAGGGACAGTGAGAGTCTTATTTCTCAGGAAAACCTTTGATGGACGTGGCAAATTATTTGTGAAGATGTAGATGTTATTAATTAATGAATCTTTTTTCACTGTTCAATGAGCTGATGTCTAGAGATTCTTAATTCGTGTGAGTGTGTGTGTGTGTGTGTGTGTGTGTGTTTGGCAGCATCATAACAGACAATACAACAGTGTCACACCACAGACAATCTGCTGCATTATGAGTTTTTTTTGCTGTAAGAAACACATTTGTGGGATCTGAGTGATTCAGATGAGTTCTGTTACTGAACACACTTTAGTAGGGGTGTAACAATACACAAAAATGACAGTTCGGTACGGATTCGGTACAGCAGGAGGGAAAAAACTAAACATAAAATTGCTTTTTTATTAAACAGTGGTTTACTGAACAAATTGTCTCTCTCTTTAAATAAATTATATAGTTATATAGAAAATATATATAAATATATAAAGTTATAATTAAAAATTTTCTTAAGGATAAAAAAATCTATCTCTGCTAATGTTGTAAACTATATATAGGGAGCGTTTTCTTGCATATTACTATTAAAGGTTACAATTGACAACAGAGCCCATTCTTAAATTAACCCTCTGGAGTCTGAGGATTTTTGGGGCCCTGGAGAAGTTTTGACATGCCCTGAGATTTGTGCTTTTTTCAGTTGCTTATAAACATATTAATGGCAAAAGTGTCATTACACTGTATTCAGCACGAACTAGGCTACCATAATATGTGAGCAACATGTATGTACATGTTTGTATTTTTGAAGGAATAACGTTTATGCGTGGTTATTGAAAAAAACAAAAAACTTAAGTCACTGAAATAAGGCCAAAAAAATAAATATTAAATAAGACTTCTGGGTATCATTCAAAATGATGTAAATATTATCCTGCCTACTCGTTAATATAAAACAATACAGAGATTTAAATTTTGTAAGACACTTTTTGTGAAGAAACATGAATAATGCTGTGATTCACTCCCGAGAAGACAAAGACCCGCATAATGACCCGCATAATGAGCCCTTTAAGTCAGGTAGGCTATGTGAAAAAACCCTCTGTGATCACGCTGATAACAGTATTAATGTCCACTCTTGACAAAAAAAACATTATTTTTGTGATCTCATGCATGCACGTATTATTGCACATCATGTGAAGAAAATTTTGTATAGGCCTATTATAGTTTAGATTACAGTACCAGTCAAAAGATTGGACGCATTGCTATTATAATGTTTTTAAAAGAAGTGTCAAGCTCATCATGCTGTATATCAAACATACAGAAAAAACAGCAAAACTGTAAAATTTTATTAGAAATTAAAATAATGTTTTTCTATTTTAATATACTTTAAAATATAATGTATTTCTGTGATGCAAAGCGTCTGAACATTCATGTTACCTCTATGGCATTTCATGTAGGCTTTTAGCTTAAAAGCATGCACATTTGGAGAAATATTGCTGGATTCTCATATGTTTATGTAAATTTTCTATACAGAGGAGTAATATTTATTCAATATTTATTGTCATCACTATGAGCGCTAGATACTGTGTTTTCAATTCATACTTGCAACAGAGGGCGCTCTGTGCACATTTAGTCCACAAATTACTTCTAATGAAGAACAGGCATACCATGTGACATTCCAGGAACTAACAGAGGCTTCCAGACATGGCTAACCATGGCTATAACATTCAGATAAACACTTTTGAAGATAATAAATACACAATTGCGACGATATATACATGTATTGCCTCAGAATTTGTGTATGAATAGCGCTTGCTCCGTGGGCGTGGCCGAATTACTGGATAATGAGCTGACTCACAGGCGTCTGACATGTCTCTCTTTTCATACAGATTACATAAACAGATACTTTTTGTTTTTTTCGATTTGACTTACACAATTTAAAACCTGACATTTCAACGTTTCTTTAGACATAAGTCTAATTTTTGTGTCATTAGTATTCACTAAGTTACACTTCATTTTCTGAGAACTATCAGATTGGACTTCGTTCAGAGGGAGACGAGAGATCACGCATCATGTTAGTTTTCTTTATTTTGAAAAAAGCACAACATTTTGTTTTTACCCTGAGTGTACACAAATGAAAGAAAACATTCTGCAGTTTCATTTGATATATTACTTATGTCTCCATGACAAAAAAATGACAGAGTATTTTAAGTCTGTTTTGCTGCAATGTGAAAAAAATCCTGCAAAACGTGCTAGCGCGTTAACCGACTCCAGAGTGTTAAGTTGCTATTTATTTTTAGATCTAATAATCAACACTCACATAAAAATTGTATGCAAATGAAACGATCGGTCATTTTCGAAAAATTTTTAAATGTATATTTATGTGTATAAATGTGTATTTACTTACGCAACGAACGCAGCGCCAGTTACATTTTTTCCGTAAGTAGAATAGAGTAGGCGTAGGACATACAGCGTAAGCTTTTTGAAGAATACAAAAGTACGGTTTTGGTGGAAGCACTTGGAGGGCGATCATTTGTTTATATAAAGCATATACATTTACATTTTTTTTTTGAAAATGACAGATCGCTAGATAAGACCCTTATTCCTTGTCTGGTATCGTTTAAAGCCCTTTGAAGCTGCACTGAAACTATAATTTTGACCTTCAACCGGAGGCCATTGAAGTCCACTATAAGGAGAATAATCCTGGAATATTTTCATCAAAAACCTTCATTTCTTTTCGACTGAAGAAAGAAAGACATGAACATCTTGGATGACATGGGGGTGAGTAAATTACCAGGAAAATTTTATTTGAAAGTGAACTAATCCTTTAATTTCTTCAGCGAACTAACAAGCTGCGGACACTGAATGGCATTTCTGAGATAAATGCTACGTCAAACAGTGTTTACAAGCTGTTTCATTTTTTGGCTACGAATACGTGTACCTTTACACCCCTATTCTTTAGTGAATCTCAGAGATTCTGCTTCATTATGAGTGTATGTATCCCCAGAGTTAAATCAACTCTGCTTAGAGTACATATGGTCCCTCTCTAAATAGTGTTAAAGTAACACTGAAGCAGAGTTAATGAGATAATTATACAATTAATTAAGTGATGATTGAACATTAGTGATGAACACCTGCTGTTAACCAGCAGAATCACTGAAGAAAAGAGAAAAACAAAAACTACAACTGACTTTAACTCTGCTTCAGTGTTACTTTAACACTATTTAGAGAGGGACCATATGTACTCTAAGCAGAGTTGATTTAACTCTGGGGATTTTGCTGTGTGGCACAATAGACCCTGACCAACTTTTTACCAAATTTTAAGATGTTAAAAATATAAATAAAATCATAAAAATGTATATGACCCATTGAAATCAAGTCATAATTAGTTAATGAATTAATTATGTCATTTGACTGACCACAGAAATTAAACTGAGGTTATGAATAGGACGCGTGTCACTGTTACTCCTCTAGAGTCATCAGAAGTCAATGGTCTTTATTACTGTCCTTCTTCTGAAGCCTGAATGCGTTTCACTGATTAAACAGATCGAGTTTATCGATGAGACAGCAGATCAAGGCGGAGCAGATGGGCCATACTAAACGTTCATCCGTATTCTCCAGACAGCTGACAGCCGTGAATTAAAGTCTGGAAGCAGCACTGGACCGACGCCGCTGTAATAAATCATGTTTTTCCTCATGCTGCTGCTTTTGTTGTCCTGGAGGAGGAAACAGCTGAATGTGTGCAGAGGAGGAGGAGCAGGAAAAAACAACAGATGCTGACGAGTGAATCCGCTCCGTCTTCAGGTCACTCCAGTCCGAAGTTTCTCATCAGTCTCTGAGAATCTGAGCATCAGCAGATCATAATCTGACTCAACATGTTTGTGCTTCTACACTCTTCTCAAGCTCAATTCACATGTATTTGTACAGTGCTTTTCACAATACATATCGTTTCAAAGCAGCTTTACAGAAAATGCATGTTTCTACATTAGTCACAGTTAGAGTGATCTGCTATCAGAGGTGACCATGTCAAAGTATGTCAGAAATGTACAGTTCTAAGACATTAAAGCAGTTATTACAAGCTGTGATCATAATGATTACAATATACAGAAGATTTGTCAGTTGATTCAGAGTTGGCGTCATCTGAGCCGTTACAGTAGTAAATCACAGCTGACATAAAACCGCTTAGAAAATATTATTTCACAGCAGAAAACATTTGAATACTCTCAAGTGAAGAGAATGAATCATACTGACCCTTTGACAAGATTGTGTTCAGTGTTTGACAAGAACAAATTATATCAAATATACCGAAACTACGAGAGCATCACAGAGTTAGTGTGTTTATACACACGGACATCAGGTTTATTTAGAATAGAGAAACTCTCTTTACAAATCCCTGAGGTTAAACTAATGACAATAATCCACCTTAAATCCTAAATAAATAGCACATAAATGGCAAATGTTAATAGGGATTTAGAGACATTTAAATGAGTGGATCTGGTTAAACGGTACACATTCTGTGATTAATGTGTGATTTCCACTCCTAACCCTCTCCAGTGACATTGTGTTTGGTTTGCATGTCAAGTGATTACAGATAGTAATGGTATATGAATGCAGGAAGAATTACTTCACATCACCTGTGACACGAAATTCACTGCAGCGGCACACTGTAAAACTTCTGACTGAATGTTAAAGACAACATACATTTGACCGTTCAAACTACTTCAGTGAACATCTTAAGACGGATCTGAAATGAGCAGCAAAGCTCGAGAGAGAGACGTCAGAACGTTGAAGCTCCTTCATACAGTCTCTGAGCACTTGAGTTCCTTCAGCCAGTCACAGCGAGTTTGAGCGTACGATATGAAACTCAAACTCTGAATGACAGCAGACGAGCAGCGGCACTTCACGGAGACACAAAGGCCCATTTCCTCCTCCGTCACGTCAGCTTTCATTGTTTCCGCTCCAGTCTGGTCACATCTGCGGTTATTTTTACAGTGAAATACAGTTCAGGTCAATGCATTTCTTTCTTTCTTTTGAGCACAGAGTGAGGTGAAAAGCAGGTTTAATGGGATTTAATCTGAGGGTTAATATATTCCTAAGATAAACACTAACTGAGATGTTTTGCTTATACTTTCAGAAATGAACCAACAGGTCAGGTGAAATGAGGCAGTGAGCCGGATTCATTAGTTGTAATGTCTTTTTTTTTTCTTCTAGTCTCTCAGTGATTTTTCCTGTCAGACATGCCCCTCACTGGTTGAGTAGCCAATCACAGCGCTCTCTGATACTTCACAATCTACTGAGCAAACATCAACACCCATTTTTATTTATTTGTCATTGAATTTGATCTTCCCATAAATAAATTCAATTTAAAGGGCACCTATTATACAAACTCCACTTTTACATGGTGTTTGGACATAAACGTGTGTTGGCAGTGTGTGAACACAACCACCCTATAATGAAAAAATCTACCCACTCCCCATTAACCCAAAGCAATCTCATTAGACCTGCCATTTTGAATCTCTGAGCAGTGTGATGTCACACTGCTTAAGCCCCACCCACGGCCGCTGACTGCAACCCATAATCTGCCTAAATTCATTTATGTCTGCGCAGATCATTTCACTCCAGACAAAGGCCAGCAAATTTATCCACTAACCATTCTGAAACGTCTAAAAGTTGTAACTTCTTCCTGAGTCTCTCCATCAGTGTCGACTCCGGTTTGAACAATGTAAGGCTGAACACAATCGTCATTTTGGCTGCGTGAGATTCTCCAGCTTTGTTGTTGCTGAGCGACCGAAGCGCGAGCTGTTAAAGCTCCGCCCTCTTCTGGAAAGGGGGTGGGAGCAGCAGCTCATTTGCATTTAAAGGGACAAAAACGGCTCACACCCAAATAGGGGCAAATTTGACAAGCTATAATAAATGATCTGTGGGGTATTTTGAGCTGAAACTTCACAGACACATTCTGGAGACACCAGAGACTTATATTACATCTTGTGAAAGGGGCATAATAGGTGCCCTTTAATAAAGAAGTTCTCTTCTTGTTCTCTCACTTCCACTACTGTAGAATCTCTCATTGTAGCTCTTGAATGATGAACTTCGTGTCTTTCTGGATCTGGATCAGATCTGGATAAGTGTAAATGAGTTCAGTGAGTTCAGTCTAGTTAATCTGATCTGCTGGATGAAATCTGTGTCACCAAGTAGAAACTAGCAGCGATTTTAACATTAATGACTTAATAATATATCCTGAATAGCTAAGTTCAAAGAGTCTTCAGCTACAGTTAGGTTAGATGATTTTCAAGCTCATTCAACAGACATATTTTTAAAATTCAATATTTCAGAGTAGTCATACAGTTTTTATTTCACAACTAGTGTTATTGATTTTGACCTCACAGTCATGATAAAATAATGGACAGCAGCTGCCAGTGACAGTAAGAGTTCGCCATACGTGTGAGTCAACAATCCAGAGTGACCGTAGATTCAGAAACGCCTTCTGTTGTTGTCATATTCACAGAGAGAGAGAGAGAGCTACTGAGCATGTGCGGAGTACATCTCATCACTTTCATAGCCATCTAGTGTGCTTGTTATCAGCAGACCCCCCTACTAGTGGTTTTAAAACTGATTTCTGTCATGATAACACTCTTGAGTGTTTGGTGTTTGACATGATAATGTATATGACCGTGTTGATATGTTTGGTCCTGGCAGAATAGATCTGCAGATTGAGTTATGGACCTATCAGCCTGTGCCATCTAGAGTTTCATGACAGAACTTTGTGTGTGTGTGTTTTTTTTTTTTTTTTGCACAGTCTTTCTGTCTGTCAGTTGCATGTTTCCACTGTCGTGATCATTCCTGAGTCACTAATGCTGTGCGGTCACATGACCATGATGACAGAGCGATTCATGAAGCGTTTGTAGTTGTACCGTGTCATCTCATTGTGTCCATCATCAGAGTAAACCTTGAGTTTAGGAGCGTAACAGCGTCTCTACTGATCAAGCAGAGATTGAGTTCAGAGGCGGCCGTCTATCAGCTCGGCCGTTTGTTTTCATAAACACCTCCTCATAGACTTCTTCTGTTTCTTTGCTGTACTTCTTTGAGAATTACTGCTGTATTTGAAATGTGTCATATTCATCTGTTTCAGTCACATGACTTTTCAGTTCATCCGTCATATTTATATTTAATCCACAATCCATCTCTGTATGTCAGCCAAGTCAGTTTTCTTTTCACAAAACACATCACAGCTTTACAGTAGTGTAGATCTAGCTGTACTGTATTAATTATTTTGATTGCAAATCAACACAGTCGCTTCGGATGTTGATGAGAGTTATTAAAGCAGTAAGCTGTGATATTTCAAGATTTAAATGATTTAAACGATTGAAAGGCTGAATGTAATTATGAATGTAATTTGATACTTTTGACTGATCATGCCCAAACACGTCAGAGTCAGTCTGTGTTTGTTTAAACTCCATGTGTAAATATTTACATCTGCTTCAGTCGAAGGAATGTCTTTGTGTGTTGAGTTCAGTCTTAGAATGTTTTAGCTAGTCATTAAGTGTGTCCCCGGCTTAAATGTTTTCTAGACCTGTCTGGTATGGATAAAATCCAGTGATCAGACGTTTTTATCTCTGTTCACGTGTTTCTTTATTCACTGCCATTATTTTTCCCCACTGACGCTAATATGGTGTATGTGCGTATAAAGTTTCAGATTCTTGGGTAACTGAACGGGTGTCGGAGCCGAAGCCTCATGGACAGAGATCTGACATACAGAGTCGTAGCGAGTCTTTAATGAGCCGAACATCTTCTTGACCCTTTCATGAGATTGTGTTTCTCTTTTATTGTTCAGTAAGTCTGATTGCATTATTTCATATCTTTGGTTCCTCATCTTTATTCGGTCATTTGTACTGGAACACCTTTGGTTTTGGACGGATGTGTGACGTCACTTTCTGAATGAACAATCAGAAACTTTCAAATCTTCACTCTCATTTATTCAGACAGACAGTAGTAAATAAATAAACCTGTGCTATGGAGATTACACTTTTAATTTGCTGCATTTCTATGTTAATGGGTTTTTCAGTCAAATGAGATTTCCTCTGTGAAATAATGGGGGAAAACAAGTCTACTGCAAGTCTACTTCAGGAAACTATAGAGGTCAGTCTGAGAGACCAGCTGTGTTTGACAGATTACAGGTCAGTGTTTTTCTTTGTGATCGTCACTGTGTCCAGTTCGTATGGCGAACTGGACACAAATCCAGCTGTGTTGGGTTTCCATGCTTTATGGGGACTCTCCACAGACATAATGATTTTTATATTGTACAAACTGTATATTCTCTCCCCTTACACTAACCCTGCCCACAGAAAACATTCTGCATTCTTACATTTTCAAAAAACATCACATAGTATGATTTATAAGCTCTTTTCCTCATGGAGACCAAAAAATCTCCCCACAAGGACAAGAATTTCAGATATCTATGTGAGGAAATTTTGTCTCCATAATGTAGGGTTAACCAGGACCACACACACACTCACACACTCACACACACACACACACACACACACTCACACACTCACACTCACACTCACACTCACACACACACTCACACTCACACACACACACACACACACACACACACACACACACACACACACACACTCACACACTCACACACACACTCACACTCTCTCTCACACACACACACACACACTCTCTCTCACACACACACACACACACTCTCTCTCACACACAAACACACACACACACGCTCACACACACTCACACTCACACACACACACACAGAGACACACACTCACACTCTCACACACACACACACACACACTCACACACTCACACACACACTCACACTCACACACACACACACACACACACACACACACACACTCACACTCTCACACACACACACACACACTCACTCACACACACACTCTGTCCTGAGGCAGCTGCTGTTTGTTTTCTTGCGATCTGGATTAATTAGTGTTCCTCATCAATAGTGGTGCAGATAAACATGTTGTTGTGGTTTGATCATTATAATGGCAGCCCTGCAGACATCGAACGAGCTCAATGACTGTCTGTCCTCAAACCCACTGAATGAATCCCTTAAAATGGCCGATCGTATTTGAGTAAAAACATCAGCGCTCTTGCAAACTCTTATATAGCTGGTTTGGTGCAGTGGACGGACAGCAGCGTCTCATGAGTGCGATCAGATGTCATGAAACACAGACTGATCACATGATCCAAAAACAGCAAGTTGGTCTGGATGAAAGCATTTGTAAATGTCTGTCTTCGCGTTTCATTGAGGGTCACTTGATGTTTGGAAAGATTTTCTCTTTGGTCAAGCTTTCCCGTAACGCCCGCTGTGAGCTCTAAAGGTGCTGCAAGTGTTTCATCCAGACGAACTGAATCCACTGAGAGTGACTGAGGTGATCAGCTGACAACATCGCTCAGATTTCTCCATAGAAAAACACCTTAAACTGAACAGTGTGTCTAATGACGTGGATTCGCTTTACTCCGCTGTATGTGTTCATAGAGTAAATGTTGACTTCTGTATTAATGGTTAGATTTAGTGCTTAATTAATGAGTCAGTCAGAGTGTGTCAGAGATTACAGATTCTTTTGATTGAATGATCTCATCTGCATCTGATGCTTTTATCCACAGTGACTAGCGTTGATGACTTTGGTTGTTACACTTTATTCTCCACTGCATGAGCGCAGACATTTATTTCCATGGAGAAACGTTTCATTGTCATTCAGTATCTAATCGGCTCTATTTTATTGTGGTTTATTGGGTCCAGATTCTTGGTCTGAAGTGTGTAGAATCTCACGAGTGTCAGATGCGACTGTGTGGTGAGTGTGAAAAACTCAGAGTAAAATAATGTGTAATTCATACTGCTTTAGTAAATATCTCCTGACCCGTCGACATTAACAGCAGATACCGGCTCACACATCCTGCTGAAGCACATGTTCAGTGATGGTTTTTGTTAGTGAATCATTATCAGTGTCATTTATAATACATCGTTATTACATGATTGATCACAGCTGTGTGTGGAAGTGATCTGAAATGATGAATGTGTGTGTGTGTCTCTGTCTGATGTTGTGTTTCAGTCATTCATGTGCACATGCATCTATTGTGAATCTGGTGGGTGTTTTTTCTGCACACATAAATATGTAAATTGTTGAGAAATATTAGTGATTACGGCCTGTGTCTGGTCTGGAGGACAGGTGTGAGGTGCGAGACTGTTGACACACTGATGTCTTTATGGAAATGTCTGAGCCGCTGGATAACAGAGCAGAAATTGTAGCATCTTTGCTGTTGTGTAACTCAAAGTCCAAGTGCATGATGGGATTTTTAAACAAAACAAACGCCTTCCATTCAGATGAGTGTTCAGCCTCTTCATTTACATGTGTTTTCTGGCAGAATCTCATTGTGTGTCTCACATCAGAAGGTCAATGATTCTTTAGGAGGAGAAAAACTTCATTCGTTCTGTTTCCAGCCTCAAACACGCTGATTAGCACAACAGTGTGACAGGCTGTGACGAACACACACACACACACACAATCTCTCTCTCACCTTTATTTATATAGCGCTTTTTTTACAATGCAGACAATGCATACTCTCGTCTGTGAGGGCTGAATGTTTGAAGCTGTCCTCACGTGAGTTGGACGAGCTGCTCTCTGTTTGTAAGACTCATGAATCAGCTGAATCATGTTCTCCTGATGGCAGGTTATGTTTGTGTTTAGTGTCACTTCCTGTAACGTAATTAATTTCTGAAATAAAGCCCAAACTGAAGATTGTTTCTAACTACATTCAGAGAAACTTAAAAAGCGTTAGAAGTTTGTAACTTCTGTAAGAGTTTTGATGGTTTATTCTGTTGTTTGTCTGTATCTATTGAAAAGGTTTTCTGAGAATTGTGTGTGTGTGTGTTTGCAGTGACTGTGTTTTGATGGTGTCTGGAGGGTTTGATGGTCATTAAACGCTGCAGTTCTCTCTGTCCATTTATAACTCAATAAAATGACATAATGTCCTTCTAAAGCACTTTAACCATCTTCGATCTGACACACTAAACCCCACTCTCGTCAGGAGCGACACATCTGTGCGGTGACACGCGTCCGTCAGCAGCTGGAGCCGCAGGGTCAGAGCCACGGTCTGTACAGACGTGTGTGTGTTTGGACTCAAAGCAGATGGCTGTAAATGTGACATCCCTTCTGCAGGAGACAGTGACATTGAGCCCCGGGACGAACGGCAGGCGGCCGCAGAGACAAACAGAGCATGAACTCGCGGGAAATCAGCCGGCCGGCTGTGTGTCTGTGTTCCTGCTGACCGGGAAATAAAAGACCTTCGACTGACGGGAACATCAGGCCCAGCTTCACTTTTTTCTCTGTAAAGCTGCTTTGAAACTATCTGTGTTGAATGAAGTGCTGTAGAAATAAAGATTTGGTTTGACTTGATGTGTGTGTGCTGTGTTTAACATCCAGTCGACAGCGAGGCCTGACCTGTCCTTTTTAAAGACCATGCATTTCTCAGCAAGTGTTTTTTCCTGTGATCATGCTGTTAGTGTTTTTAATATTAAAGGAATAATTCACCTTATTTAGAGTCATGTCTTTCAGCCAAACGTCCCCCAGGCTACGAGATTCAAGTGGCCATGAGGGTGAAAGGCTCCTTTAAGTGTCGGCCGGGCTCAGGTCTGTACACCGTGTCTGAGCTCTTTTGTGTCATTGTAGCAGTTTGGGTTAAAGTGAATAATTTAATAGCCAGAGGGCAGAGGGTCCACTGCCACTCATAGCAACTCATACATATTCATGAGCAGATTTGAATAATGTGAAGTTTGTAATTATGAAGGGAGCTGTAGATGAGTGCAGGATGTGTCAGAGTTTAGAGACACGCGGGAGTTTAGACCCGTTTAATCATTCACTTCAGGTCACCAGCAGAAACTTTATTTACCATCGGATGTGTGACGGATCAAACCCTGATCTGAGAGAGCGAATTAGTGATGAGCGACGAAACCAGAGAGAAAACAAAGTTTGCCGGATTTTAGTTTGCCGCTGACCCGCTAAAGCAAGTATCCACTCGTGGACGAAGCCAAACATCCTGTTTCAATAGTGAAGAGGTCATCACAGGAACCAAAAACAGCAGTCATTCAGTCGTTTCTGCACAGCGTGAGAATATGAGCAAATGTTTAGTAACAAACGTCCTGATCTGAAACCGTAGCTCCAAACTTCTTGACAGAAAAACGTTAGTCCAACTAAAAACTGTAATGAGTAAAACTCTGCTGAACAGTGAGGAGTGTCAGACTCATCCCCAGTATTAACTGATGTGATGATGTCACACTCTCTCTGGATACTGGATTGCGATTGGTCAGTGGTCTAATATGTGTGACTAATGACTCTAAACTGTGTAAGTGATGGTCGTTTCATATCTCTTGCATCATGACATTCTAATGTGTTTAGTTGTTTGGTTAGTACTTGTGTGACGGGTGATGTTCAGTCAGCAGGTTGTTATAAAATTAAGGCCTTTAAGCACTTGTGTAAAAAAGGTATAATGTTTTATTTAGCAAACCTGTAACTATCTCAATCATACATGGAAAAGACAGTTTACAGCCAATACAGGCAATTTATCATACGAAATATATGGTTTTTAAAGCTTTTTAACAGTTATTAAGGTTAAGCTAAAAACCTAGGACTAGTTCACTAGTGGCATAAATTTCGCGGACGTGTGCAAAAAAAAAAATTCACGATACACGATCCTTTACGCAAACTAAAAAATGTTAAGGCCCCCCCGGTGGCCACCTTCTTTTGAATTTCTCACAGGCCTCTAGTGCCGTGAGTCAAACAGGCCCAGCGAGTTTTTTTCCGATCAGCCTGTCTGATATCTGCTCAAAATTTGTTGGCTGATGGCGGACATGTTTTTTGAGATACATTAATGTCCTCATAGACAAATGTGATTCCTCAAACAAAGACACTGCATGCCAATTTTCAAGTCAATCGGACTAATGGTTAAGTAGTTATAGCCATTTTCATGTTTTTTTCCTGTTATAGCACCACCAGGTGGCCAGATGCTGCATCCTTTTTCATGCGACCACAGAATGATCTCTTACATAGGTGTGCCAAATTTGGTGAAAATCTCTCATTCCATTCACGGGTTATAGCCATTTCAAACATTTTGGCGGCCCTTAGCGACCGTGAGTCGAAATGTCAACTTTTTTTGTAATAATTATTGACAATCAGACTCCGGAGAATCTTGCTGCACTAGTTTGGTTCCGATCAGGCCAAAAATCTTGGACTAGTTCGCTAGTTTTTGGTGTGAGTACTACCAGCCCTCAAAGTTTCATGTCTCTACGACTTACTGTTTGATCTGATCTCTTTTAGGGGAGAATGATGATCCTTGGAAATTTTAACAATTACAATAGAGTTTCAGGGATAAAGCATATTTCTTCACCTTTTTGGAACATGGAAGGGTTCAATTTGAGCAGATGTTTTTCATCACTCCTCATCAGAGCTCATATCCCCAGTACATTCAGCATTGCGATCCCAACAATATTCTCAAAACCATAGTTTTTAACATCTTCAATATCAATATTTTGATCGCTGACAGCTTCTTCATCAGATCCACCATCAGCGACAGTAAAATGTAATTGCGTACAGTAATTGCTCTGCAGTAAATCGCCAAGTCATGGTAATTTTATGCCTGTGGTAATTATGAGTGATCATCACATCATCATCATGTATCAGGCACCGCCACCTTGAGGAATGCAAGTGAATTGCACTTATTGAGTCATTAGAGATTCAATTATTGTTATACACTTTCTGCAAAAAAAAAAAAAAAATTTTAAAAAACAGACATTATTGTTTAAAATGAATAGACTGAGGAATAATAAGGCTGATGAAAAAATGAATGAGAGGGAGAGTAGCGTCCCGGGTCGATAAAGACCAGAGGTGTGTGTTTAAGAGTTAATCATTTCAGCTCGAGTGTGAGGATCTTTTGGTTCATTAGTTTTGAGGCCATTTAATCATCTCTCTCTCTATTCACTGTTATTTATGACTGAGTACTTGCTTTTGCTGATCTAATTATTGCTTGTTTTTTGCTAATAATTATTTCATGTGGTCTGATTCCCAATCTAGAAAGCATCTGATTGGACAGGAATTTAGGGTATGATGTCATCAATATTTTTAAGGGTTTTCTAAAAAGATAAAGACAAAAAAACATTGTAAATGTGTAATGCTGCTCAAAGTATATGTTGTGGTGTTTTAGCTGGACTGTGCTGATGTCTGTCATGTGATCATTGACTCACTCACACACACTCGCTCGCACGCGTCGTCTTTATCTTCTCAGAGGGAAATTAAAACGTGAATGAGCTCGTGCGAGTGTTTATTGTGCGTTTATCTGTCGCCCACTGATTTAATTATATCAGATTAGTGGGAAAAATGAACGTTGTCCTATTTATTTGTGAGCGTAATTATGCATAAAATGACTGAGGTTCAGGAAAGAAGCATAATTAATAGAGGTTTTTAATATTCACAGCTAAACACTTCAGCACTAATAAATTGTGTTTGTGATTTGCATGGAAATGTGAACGGGTCAACAGCAGAGACTCAGGCCGAAAATATCACAGATGAAACAACATTGTGACAAATTTCACAGGCAAATCTTCAAACGTCCAGTGAACGTAATCTCATCATGTGTGTTTGGATTGGGGTATGAACAGAGTCCTGCGACTCACGAATCATTCGATCCCTCCGTCTGTCCGTACACTCGTCTGGAATGACCCGAACCTTTGCGAGCTACTTCATGTTCATGTTTCATCTTGAGTTTTGTTGCACTTGTTCATTATTACAAGTTAAAACTCCTGGATTGATTGTTGGTTTCCACCGTGTTTCTCAAATGTAGATGATGAATCTGTGGCTCCGTTCAGTTCATTGCATTCATGAGTCATTATTCACGGCACTAATTAAAGAGTAATCCATATACCGCCAGACCCTGATGTTTTATTCATCAATTAAAAAGATAACTGGAACCAATAAATCTTTTCTGCTAATGAATGTGAGCTGTGGGAGATCGACCAATTAGTTCATTAAAGCGTGGGATCAGGTCATAATCTGGAGTTATGATTCAGTAATTAGTTTCACTGTGGGACTGTTTGGAACGTTCCAGTTTCCCACTGAAGTGATTGAAAAAATAATAATGAATACCGTTGAGATTAGTGACAGCAACAATCAAATCAAACACAATGGTTCATATTCATAATTACGCAACTGAGAAAATGTAATTTGCTCTTTAATCACCGTCTACTGTAAAATGACCAGCTAGTTCATGAGGATTAATGTTCAGTTTAGTTTCTCTCATAATGACAAAGGCTCATGGGAGTTCTGAGTGAATGCAAGAATGAAGCGAGTTTTTCTCCGTGATGAACGAGGAATGAAATTAAACGCTTTACTGGATGAAGTATTAAACACAGACGTACGCTGCCCTGATGTGAACACTTCTGTGTAGTATCGAGCCTGAAAGAGTCCAGCTGATTAAATCTGCTTTAGTTTTGCCCATATTCTGTGTTTTCCATTTTAATTCTCCTGAATTCCATTGTAATCAGTTGAATTCATAAAACTTTAACAATTTAAAGATTTCATCAAAGAATGTAATAATAGGGCCCTATAAACTGTGTTTTATTTTTATTTGTGTTTTAATCGTTGAGGTGAAAAGCAGTCTTACGATTATTGGAGCGTGAGGGTGAAATGAGAATAGAATATGCCACCGCAACGTTTACATTTTGTTTTGCTTTTTATAGAAATAAAAAGCATTTAATTCAGTTGGAAAACGGTCGCTTCAATCCTATCCAGCTCATCCAACACGCGCAGCAGAGCCGTACGTCGTGCAGCAGGAATCACGTGACAAGATGACTGACGAGACCATGGCGGATGATTCGTTGCACAACAGAGGCTGATAAACAGAAACACATTCAAACGTGATTTCAATGCCGCGCATTTTGAAAGCGTGCTGATGCGTGCAAATATCTCCCAATATGAAAGCGATCTCAGGCTGGGCTGTGTATTTGTAATCATCTCTCAGCTCTGTATCATGCTTGAAGAAAAATGTGGTCTCTATCTGCACTTTGAATATTGAGAGGGTTGCACTCACTGCATGCATCTAATAAGACTAAGAGAAAACTGTTATTCATTTTTATTTATACTGTTTTTATTTCTGTGATCAATTTGTGGAAAGGAGTTCTGAAGCTGTGTGTGTGCACTGGGACTGTGCTCGTATCTCTATAATCAGACCGTCTATCTGATTCCTCCTCAGCCCTCCACAGACAGACAGATAGATGTAATTTAGTTTCTGGCTCTGTTCACAGCATCGGCCTCACATCCAGAGAGCAGATCAAACTCTTTCACACGAACACACAGATTCAGTCCTGCTGCAGCTCATTTACAAGCGTGTGCGTTAGAATAACTGAACATCAGGACACAAAGACACAGGAGACGGTCACATCATCTCTCTCTCTCTCTGAGGTTTTGCCAGATTAGCCTCTCGTTTCTAAAGGACAGACAGATGAAGCCCAACAAAGTCTTTGCCAAACACAGATGGTCCAAACAAACCCATTCTGGACACTGTTTCCATCAGTCGTCTGATGTTTTCATTTGGAGTGAAAACACGGCCGCGGATCTACAGACAGACAGACAAAGAGACAGCTGTGTCATATATTTCATATACTTCATTTTGACTTCTTTTACTTTTGAATATTACCTCTATAACTGGTTGGTTTCTCTCCGGTCTGTGTTTAGGCAGTAATTCCTGTCTGTGGTAGCAGTTCATTGCTCTGTGTGTGTCTGAGATACAGGAGGCTTTATGCTGAAATTTGAGTGATCATTCATGAAACACACAGTAATGTCGCTGCACACGTGTTTCTCCGTCTCCACAGACAGAAGCCCAGAATAAAACCACTGTCCTGTTTCTCATATGGATGTAGGACACTAAACCTCTGGGCTTCTCCTCTAAACTCACCTGACAGACGCTCGGAGAGGGATCGTTTCGCTCTGTGCCGTAATTACAGACCAGACTCAGTTATTTGGTGTATTTAGTTCTGATTGGGAAATTTCTTCTGAATCTAAAATGACTTTGTGATTCCTCAGATGAGGGAGATATCCAGCGTCACATGAAATGAGCTAATTAACCTTTGATTTCTGTAAAAGCTTTAATTAGAGAATAGATGTGAGGAAGGAGAGAGCAGCGAGGTGTTCGTCAGCCTCATAAAGGACTTTATCCACACAAACCATGTCAGTTTGGAATGCAAATAAATCATAGTGACGTGATATTATTAAACAGAGACGTTACGGTGAATATCAGTTTACCAATCAGATGAAAACGCAATAAGGGGATCATGTTTTTCTTGGCATAAATGTTTATTGGCTTTTACGATTTGTTTGCCTGCTCAGGTTATTAAAATTTTAAATGCAATGATTCGCTTATTAAAGATTTCCATTCATTATAAAACTGCTTAACCAGTATTACTGAACCTGGTGTTGATCCAAACCTACACTGTGATACAATACACAGAACGAGATTGGTTTAATCAACAGTTATCTAAACAACATTAGTGAATGGCATAGTAAAAAATAATATTTTTTACAGTGTAAAGCCTAAAAGTCAACACTGAGCAAACCCCTGAACACCAGACCCTGACCTCTGACCTCTGACAACACTGAAATCAGCTGTCATCACCCCTCAGGTGGCCACTAGTGACGGTCTGACCTTTGACCTTCAGGAGAGGTAAATGTTTTAGTTCATAGGATGTTTGATCAGCTCAGGAGACGTTGAGTGTGTGTTTGTTTGTGTTTACTGGTGTCAGAAACAGAATAATAACCAGGTGAAGTGATGTGGAACTCATGCTGTAGAAAACACTTCGACCCCATTAGCCTTCCAAAACAAAGAGACGCTCGGGCAGAGAAACGGAGAAGATTAAACCAGCCGACGGTCCTCACTGACACTAAAGAGATGCTGAAGCAGAACCTGACAGCTGAGCGTTTCAGACAGATCACACATGAGCTACAGCACTGCGCCGCACGACACGCAATTACAGCGCCAGCCAATTAGAGGAGCACGTGTGTGTGTGTGTGTGTGTGTGTGTGGAGGGGTCAGAGTTGTTGATGAACTAGCACAAACTAGCTGTAAATAAGTCATGCTGGTTGATCTTGTACAGAACCCTGTGTTTCTAAAACACAACATACTGTGTGCTGTTCTTCAGAGCGGAAACATCTTTTGTTAGTGTTCATTTTGAGTTAACGTCTACGAGCTCATCTGAGTAAATGACGTTCACAATAAGTCTGAATTCACACTGTTGTTTCTCCACCCAGACACTAAATGGCAGCATCACCAGGACTCACACAGACTCCTGTGCATTTCAGTGTCTTTCTTCTCAAGCCTGATTTGAAATCTTACAAAATTTTGCTTGATGTTTATTTACTACAAAAACAAACAAAAAAAACATTCTGAATTTTGAAGAGCGCAGGACGTCCTCTTTAAGAAACTCTTGAAGATTTACAATGAGAAATAAAACCACTACGTCCTCTATAGAAGACAGGAACGAATTACTGCATCGCAGGAGGATTAATAGTGTACTTTATCATGATGTTAGTGTGAAGTCTCCTTTATTACGGTACTTCTGAGCGTTTCCCATTGTTTTCGTGTCTGTTGTGTCGCCTCGATCTCGTTCTTCTGGTTTAAAGGGATTGTTATGTCTTAATTTACTCATGTCGTGGCAAAGCTGTATGACTTCAGTTCAATTCAGTTCAATTCACATTTATTGACTTCTCTGTGTTGTCCATTATGTCCACACAATGGAAGCCAATGGGCTCCAGTGTTGTTTGGTTCCCAATGTTCTTCAAAAAATTTTGATGTTCCACTGAAGAAAGAAAGTCATTCACGTTTGGAGCAACATGAGGGCAAGTAAATGAAGACAGAATGATGATTATTTTTTACTGAATTATCACTCTAAGCTCTCAGAGTTTAAATGTAATCTTTTGTATTTCTGATGCTGCTTCTGTTTGACCTTGATTTCATGATTTCTTGTTTTCAGACCTTGCCTGTTTATTATTTCAGTTATTTTCTGATCATGCAGCAGAAAGCCTGTCTTTGTGAAGAGTAAAGTGCTGCATTGACATACGAGTGAAGTGTTTCTGAATGTCGTTCTGTCATTTGTCAGGTCGTAACGAACCCTCTGAACGTCTCTCTGACGGACGTGAGCTATCTGGGATATTAAATAGCCTGCAGACCCAACCGTATTCAGTGCATGAGACACTATTAGATCATTTACAGTGCGGTGATTTTTAAACCAACGTGTGAGGTCATTTTTCTGCTGAAGCCTCGTCCCTGATTATTCTAGATTGTAATTTGCATTTAGAATGGACATTACTTTGTCCAGAGGCTTTTATAAGTGTTCTAAAAAAAAAACTCTTGACTTGTGGGTCACGAGTCTCTTCAAGGGCCTTTGAGTTCAAAACGATCCTGTAAAACCGGGAAACGAGAACAGCTGACACGATTCCTGCCTTTATGAAGGGAATGTGACATGATCTGATCTGATCAGAGAGAGACGGATCAGATCCCTCAGATTTCACAAACCTGATTCCTGACAGAGAGCCAGTTTATCAGACGCTGCTGTGTTAACATATTACAAATGTGAAGCTGTTTCTTTGAGAACGCCCAGAAAACTGACTAACAAATAAACGGGGAAGATCTTTGGACAAATAAAGAGCCAGAATCTATTAGTCGGTGTGTCTTCAGTGAACGTGTTCAACGTTGAACTTCAGCAACCAGACAACGGCTGAATAAACGTGTATGGCCAAAAACACAGTGTTCGTGGTCATCCAGTTGGAAATGTTGACTACAAACAGATTTCTCTCCCTATTTACGATTCTTTGCAGCGCTGGATCCTTCACTAGAAACCGACAGTAACTCACTCCCATTAAACATTTACTCTTTGAATTTTTGCACCGGGAACAATACAACTCAACACCATTGTGACTGAAAGTTTGCTAAGAACTATTTCCTACTAAAGCAAGGCAGTATTTTACTCTGGTAATCATACTGGTGGGCGTGGCCTTGGACAAAATCATGCCCAGTGCATTATGGGTGTTGAAGTTTTCCTACCTATTTGGTAAAAGGGAAGACAACAGTCTGTTTTCTCTGTTTTCTCTAGTCAGGTAGCACAGTTTTCTATATTTCCGACTTTCTACTGCATAGGCAGCCAGGATTTATTGAAAGTCCATTTTGCCAGCGGTGAAGTACTGTTTAAATGAGTCAGCCTGAGCTGGATTCTGCCCGTCTGTGTGTCAGTCATATGTCGGGTTTCTCAGTGTCTAGCAGAGTTCAGGTCTGACCACTAGAGTTACAGGAGAGTTTGATCAGGGTTGGAGCTGAACTCTGCTGGACGCTGAGAAACCCTGCTGTATGTTCCTCTGTAAACACATGAAGGATTCTGGCGTGTTTGAAGAGCGTCGCGGGTCAGCAGTGTGAACACTGGAGGTCTGGGTCGAGATGTTGATGCCTCCGGTGTATTTGCAGCTCCATTTAGTGATTCTCTGCATCTCTGTCCATGTGATTTAGTCATATTTGTCATGGCAAACTCTTCATATTAAACTGTTACAGTGACTGCAAATGTGTTTACTGCTTTCAGGGAACATTCAGAAATAACGTTTTCATAACTTAATGGGAACATTAGCACAATGAACATGTTTCTGTTAGCTGGGATATTGTGACGTGTTGGCGGTGTGGACATTCCTGCTCTCTTCAGCAGTGTCCTAAACACGATGTGATGATCACGTCAGTAAACCCAATCTTAATCCCAAAAGCATTTGTCTTCCGTTGATGAATCCATGGACGTTTCTCTGGCTGATATTGCGGTTTTTGTTTTTGTGAGCAGCAGCAAAAGCAGGTGAAGATAAGATCGACTAGTAGAGCTCAAGCGGCGCAGCACGAGTTCAGAGCTTTACTGTGCCAACCAAACAGAGACGGATGCTTTTAATGAAACTGATGCTTTAAATCTGAATGTACTCATTACAATCTCTGTAGTCCAAATTAAATCACATTCAAAGCCTGCAGTCCTCCTGCTATGACCACACAAGTGTTTTGGTTTACTAATGCGCTTCAGAAGCCCGACATCACATCAATTATTCTCTAATGCTCACATCAGCTTCAACCGAAACAGAAGGACGGTGAGTCACATGAATGCTTCAAACATCCCGCTGGCTCAGAGACTGTCCATCACCAATCACACACGGCCATTTCTGGATCAGATCTGACAGTGAGGAGCAGAACGGATTTGTTTGTTCACGTGCGTCTGCCGTCGTAATGGCTGGAGTTCTGCCTCATTAGTGTTAGTGTAGTGCAGATACAGTTCTGTCTCTTACAAACCCGTGTGAGCGTCTTTCCTCCGGGTGTGATGCGTGTCTGGATTATTAACAGGCCTCTTTCCTTTGTTTTCAGGATCCGTCTCTGATATCCTGGATTGTGTTTTATTTGTGCTTTGGTTACTTTATTTTGAACACGTTTCATTTGTAGACAGCCCTGCTGAAAAAATCCAGCTAAAACCAGCCTAAGCTGGTTGGCTGGTCCTAGCTGGTTTAAGATGGAAGTAGCTGGTTTTAGCTGGTCTCCCAGCCTCCCAGTCTCCTAGCTAACCAAAACCCCTCTAAAACCAGCTAAAACCAGCCTTACCAGCTTAAGCTTTTTTTAGCTGGATTTTTCAGCAGGGAGCCCATCTGACAAAAATCTGTTCTAAGAACGTTTTGCTAATGTTCCCATTAAGTTATTAAAAAGTTGTTTTAAAAACATTTTTTCTTGGTTATGTGAATGTTAAGGGAACATTCCATTTTAACATTATGGGAACGTTACTTTTGAATGTTCTCTGAACGTTCTGAAACATTTAAAAAAAAACGTTTATTTCACGAATTCCAACCAAAATCTTTCAGGAAAACACTCACAAACACATTAAAGACCAGGTAACTCTGAATGAACATTCTATTAACGTTACTGGAAGAACATTTGTTCGTAACTTCTAGAGAACCTTGCCAGAATGTTCCCTGTTGTTACGAACTGCTTTGAAACACAGGTTACAGATCCAAACGCAGGTTTCTTGAGGGTAATCCACAGGGCAAACAATCCAGATAACAACAGAGTCCAAGACACAGGCAAACAAGGAAAGGGAGACAGGCAAAAGATCAAAACCATGACACAGGGCTCAGAATTGCAGTGTAACACAAACAAGACTATGTAAAGATTGAGTTCATGATGAGATAACAAAGGAGACGGGAGGAGTGCCGTCTGGTGGAGATCATGGGCACTCCAGCTGGTGGATGTATCACCTGTTCGCTGGGAGGACTGTGATTTGGAGAATATTGGTTTGATTCTTCCCTACACACAAACCTTTCTGAATACCTGACCTCCATGCAGCATATCCACTCAGAGTTGTACTTGTGATTGACACTGTTAGTTGATTTTTGTACTCTTGTCTTTGTCGTGTCATTGAGCCGGTCGTGACACGCGTGTTCATGCTGAACAGAAGCTCAGAAAAGAACAAAAGCACCATGAAAGTGTCTGAAGTCATTGGCTTTCAGAGGCTCATTATCACCTGTGCAGAGTATCAATGGAATATATTATTTTATTATTCAATTTAATTATATTATATTATATTTATTGTGTTTTTGTCTGTTTTGGACTTTCACTGCTCAGTTGTGTGAATGATGGCATAATGTGAATGAACTATTGCTGTGTTTTATAGTTTGTAGTCAACGCAGTTTCATCCGCTGAGGAGAGATTGTGATGAGCTCAAGCCCATCTAATGGAGTAACGCAGGACTCTTTGATCTCCTGTGGGAAACTGAGGAACATGATGCTCTGGACGAAAGTGTTTATAGAGCCGAAATGAACATCCAGGAGCTTCATGTCAATGACCTGCTGGTGTTTCTGGGAACGTAATAATGAGCTGCGTCGAGTGTCGTCCGGTTTTAAATCAAACTCAGACGCACTGATCTCCTGTTACTCTCCAGACCATGACTGTGCAGAAACCATTCATACATTACTAGACTAGATTGATGCGTGTTCAGGAGTGAAACCAAAGCCAGCCTTGTAAAGTGAATGGATTTGGTCGGTTCTGTTGAGTCATGTTAGCCGTTAGCATTCGCATTACGATAAGCTGCTGGACGATCAGGACGGCTGCGATAAATGTCCGTTCTGATGATGTCACAATGCAGATGTGATTCTCTGAGGCTCGTGTTTGAGTCTCTGAGGCTGAAAGAATCAGTGAGATGATCAGAAACACTCTCACACACACACATACACACTGATTTCATTCATAGCACACAGACATCAGGACACAGGAAACTCACATTTACTGCAACAGCATCTGATGAAACAGTCGATATTTGTGTTTCAGGACACAATCATGAGCACCCACACACACACACACACACACACACACACACACACACTTAATGATTCTTCACTGCTTGTGACGTGATTTCCTTGTAAAGTGTGGTTGTGTTTCTGTTCAGGTGTGTCCCTCCGTCTCTATGGCAACAGTGTGTTCATGCTCAGGACGACTCAGTTTAGTCTCTGTGCTCACATGTTCTGATGGTTTATATATAGTCTCACATATATACAGTCTCATATATACAGTCTCATATATATATATATGTGTGTGTATAGTCTCATATATATAGTCTCACATATATATAGTCTAACGTATATACAGTCTCACGTATATATAGTCTCATGTATATACAGTCTCACATGTATATATAGTCTCACGTATATACAGTCTCACATATAAAGTCTCATGTATACATATTCTCACATATACAATCTCATATATACAGTCTAACGTATATACAGTCTCATATATATAGTCTCATGTATATACAGTCTCGTGTATTTATAGTCTCACTTATATAAAGTCTCATGTATACATATTCTCACGTATATACAGTCTCTCTCTCTCTCTCTCTCTCTCTCTCTATATATATATAAGATATATATATACAGTTGAGCTCAAAAGTTTACATACCCCTTGCAGAATCTGCAAAAATGTTAATCATTTTAACAAAATAAGAAGGATCATGAAAATTGCATGTTATTTTTTATTTAGTATTGTCCTGAATAAACTATTACAGAAGTATTAAACACGGTTCAAACATTCACTGATGCTCCAGAAGGAAACACGATGCGTTAAGAGCCAGGGGTGAAAACTTTTGAACAAGAAGTTGATGTGCAAGTTTTTTAATTTTGTTTAAAGAACATATTTTTTTTCATTTAGTTCTGCCCTTTGGAAGCTACAAAAGATACTTACATGTTTCCCAGAAGACAAAAAAAGTACAATTTATTCTGTTCATCCAATTCAAAAAGTTTACATCCCGACTCTCAATGTATCGTGTTTCCTTCTGGAGCATCAGTGAATGTTTGCAGCTTTTTTAATAGTTGTGTTTGAGTCGCTCAGTTGTCCTCAGTGTGAAAAGATGGATCTAGAAATCATTCAGTCACTGCTGGAAAGGGTTCAAATATGCAGAAGGTGCTGGAAAACTGAAGAATCTGCAGGACCTGGAGGATTTTTTTGAAGAACAGAGCTCAGTTTAACTGCTCAGAACAAACAAGAGACTCATGAAGAACCATCACAAAACACAAAAACAGTCGTAGATCATCCAGGTAATGACATACAGTATTAAGAATCAAGGGTGTGTTCAAATGATCACAGAAGTACTGAGATAAACGTTTACAGTTAGGATATAAACACTGATATCTATGATAGCGATCAAAATAGAGCAAACCACCTTTTGACACTAACTTGGCACTTCAAATAACGTTTGTATCAATGACATCATTACGCCACTAGGTGGCGGCAAGTGACTGTTAAAAAATGTATTGTCATTGAATCATTCATTCAAAAGATTTGTTCAAAAACACCGATTCATCCAGTAATGGAATAAGTATTTATTGAGTCATTGAATTCATTCAAAACCATCCAAAATAATTCATTTAAATTTCCTGCAATTAGAGTCCAGCAGTTCATATTTTGTCAAAACCTGTTATTTTGTTTAGTTGTCTATTCAGAATCGTGGGAGAATCGTGATCTCTATTTGAAACCAAAACTCCGTGATTCTCATCTTAACCAGAATCGTGCAGCTCTAGTCTCACATATATACAGTCTCATATATATAGGCTTATATAGCATTTAGAGACAGACTGAGCTGTTTTCTGTCTGATGTCGTAGATGTTGTCCCGTTTTCTCTGGATTTGTTCTAGCTGAGGTTTGTTATAGAGGTGTTCGATCAGCTCTCGTGTGTCACTGCTGCCTCAGTGGACGTGAAACTTAATGGCTCTTTTTTAATTATCTCTCTGTCTGTGTATCTTTCTGTCTCTCTGTCTCTGTCTGTCTCTCTGTCTCTCTCTCTCTTTCTGTCTCTCTCTCTCCCTGTCTGTGTCTCTTTCTGTCTCTCTCTCTCTCTCTCTGTCTCTCTGATCTTTCTGGAGATGTCAGTCTCTTGTTCTCGTGATTTACTGCAGGATTTCAAAGACGTTCACGACTCATGAAAGTTCACTCAGTGTAGAGAACATGAGAGAGTGTCTAACCTCTAACCGTCTGTCTGTCTCTCTTTTATCTGTCTGTCTCTTAATTTATGGCAGATGAATTCAGCTTCATAAATGCTTGTGATTCGTGACTGCACTGCATGAAGAGTAACGGTACATTCAGCTCATCATAATTATAGATTTCAGACTGATGTAGACGTCATACTTCTATTCCAATCACTGGTCACTGCATTAATCATGAGCGTTATGAATATTTAATTCTGAGGGGGAGTATTTCTGTTCTGTTTTATTCATTTATTGATCATGTTTATATGTTGTCAGACTGAATGTCACGTGTGCTTTAAGTCATTTTAGTGATAGATTTGTGCGTCTACAACAGAATGGATGATCATTCAAATAAACAGTCAGTTTGTGTTGAGAAAACAGACTGGAAATGCTGATGACATCATCATCTGCACAGGGGCGTGTCCCTCATTAGCATGACGCCAATTGGGGAAATTCATAATTTGCATGGATCTCACGTCTCGAGTGTGTGTGTGTCTTCAGGGCTCTCGGGTCAGTTCTGTGTGTTCATGTTCAGTCTGACTGACTCACTGATGTCTGTCTTCAGTCAAGCTCTTCTCTGCGTGTCTTTGGTTAATGAGCAGCCCAGAGGTGCATTCTGGGTAATGTGGGTGGGGGGTTCTGGACTGAGTAATTGATGTGACACTCAAGTTAAAGGTCCTGTAGTTTGATTCATTCTGAAATGATCTGACCTGCCCTGACCGACACACACACACACACCACACTCTCTCTCTCTCTCTCTCTCTCTCTCTCACTCACTCGCACACACACACACACACACACTCTCTCTCACACACACACACACTCTCTCTCTCACACACGCACACACATATACTGTAGTGCAGTGTGGATGTGTGTGTCAGTGCTGCCCTCTAGTGGAGCTCATCTGATTTACTGTTTGGATTTCATGGAGAAATCTTCACACTTATTTTTATAGATCATCCTCATTCCCATCACGTTGTTTATTCAGTAATGAATTCCAAATATAAATTATTATTGTGGCAGCAGAGATTTTTCATAAATTTCATAAATATCTGTGACTGTTTCTGATCAGGTTGAAGAAACTTTAATTTGCTGGTTTTCAGCTCCAGAGAGAATCGTTTGCTGATTGTTTTTATTCCAGCGATTAGAAATGAAGCGTTTTCAGAGCAGAAACTCTGTTTCATGTCCAAAGACTGATTTATAAATGCTGAACAGTTTGGATAAAATGTAGTGACGGATAATAACGTTCTTTATAGAATGAGAGTTTGAAACCTAATATAAACGATCACATACAGTCGGCAACACTTCTCCTCGCTTAACAATGAGAAATATATTTTTACAGCATTTATTATTCTTTATACTGCTAGTTAATAGAAATACACTTGTTCACAGTCCGTTAATGTGAACAGATACAACTCTTGAAAATGAATGTTAAAATGAACTTTAAGATGAATAAATCCTGTAGAAGTGTTGTTCATTGTTAGTTTATGTTAATTTTGTAGTTATCTAATGTTAACTAAAGAACGCTTCATGTAAAAAGTTAATAATAAATCACAGACGAGTTTATTTAGAAACAGATACATTTAATTGGTGTTTATTTATGTACTTTTGAGGTGAAAAAACAAGCAGCAATAATGAAGAGTGACGACCTGGACGGCCAACAGGAAGTGATGTCATTCCGAAAGTTTCCTGAGAAAATTCTTGGGTTGTTGGTTTCATGAAAAGTAATGTTATTAACTGATTTAAGATTAATATTTTCACTCGTATGACTTTAAAAATGTCGTTTGATTTTGGTTTGTTGTTCTTTGAGCCATTTCTCACCTCTGCTTTATTCGTTTGTTCCTGTGTTAAAGCGATCATATTTGATATTTGGAGAAATATCTCAGTGTGCAATGAAGGTCAATGGGGTCCAATGTCGTTTGGTTCCCAACGTTCTTCGGAACATCTTCTTTTATGTCAACCACATTATGACCATTCACATATTGACACAAGAGTGTCAGCAGATGCAGAAAGACATTCAAACTTCAGATTCAGCTGATTATGATCATAAACTGCTGCAGTTTATCCAGTGTTTTTTATTCGTTAACAGTCCAGAGATTAAATAAACTGTGTGTGTGTGTGTTCAGCCTCATTAGAGCTTCTCTCGGTTGGTTATCCGTGATGTCGAGGTCGCCCGTATCCAGGATGTGCTTGTGTGCTGTCGCCATGGTAACAGCAGCATCTCCTGTCCAGGCGGTGATGGGGAGAGACAGGCTGCTCGGCGGATGTTATGTAGAGCTTCACGTCACAGTAACGGCAGCTCGCGACTGAATCGTATGAATCACTGTGACACAGAATCAACTCCTCCATCTGACCTCTGACCTCTGACACCTGTGTGACACCCGAAGTAATAAAACCAGATAAAAATAAAAGTAATTATGTAATTAGATGAAATTCATTACTGAGATTAAGACAGATGTCACGTTTATAATAAATCTATGATAATGACAGATGTGCTGGATTAATATTCCTCTCTTCTGTAAATGATTTACAGCTCATCAGATCTTGACACTGTTGATCATCACGATAAAAAAAAACATTTCAACTCGTCACGGGGTCAGAGGTCACGGGGGCATCATGTGATCTATAATGTTTGTTGCTTTTACACGCTGTCGCACATCACTATATTAAACGGTCTGACAGGAGACGCCGAATCCAGAGTTGTGAATGTCTGTCTGTGTCCAGCAGGGGTCCCTGTTTCACAGAGGGAAATGACATCACACAGAGAGCATGAACACAGTGTTCCCGACAGATGTCAGTGCAGAGCAGATCTAGAGAAGAGGAAGAGCCTGTGTGTGTTTCAGTGAACACACTTCTCTGTCCTGTCTCTGTGAGCTGACAGGAAGTTCCATCAAGTCATCATTAATGTGAGCCGTGTGGCTGTTATTGTGAAGTTGTGCATCACTTGTTTATCTGAGCGCTGATAGGAAGAAACCGTTTGTCAGATTCAGTCGCAGCAGGACAGACACGTGAAGAGTTTCTCAAGGTCTCCTCACAATGACGCCTGCGTTTACGTCTGACTTCTGATTGTTAGTGTTCTTTTGAGTGACTGATTCGTACAAGCATC
>CM074444.1:32419098-32431598 GCA_037101425.1 Elopichthys bambusa | reverse complement strand
ACATTTGGAGAGGCCATCATGATGGCCAAGGGCAGATCGATGACATTTATTAAATTGTTTTCCTGGCTGACACATCGCATCTAAACCTGACCTTTAGCATACAGACAGAAGGCTGTAAACGCACTGCAGCTCTAATGAAACGCTGGAGAGACATCTCTGCTCGGAGCTGGAGTTTTTCTCCTCCGTTTCTCATCTGTGTTTCTCTTTGATCTCTTCACTGAGAGAAAGGACGCTTTCCAGACAGCCCAGTGTCTTTCTGAAGCCATGAAATAAAAACTTCACCCTGCATGCGAGTCGGTTCATCGTACAGTAACCACAGAAACCCGTTTGCTGGTGTAGGAATTAAGTGTCAAAATCATGGCGTCTTTGATGTCTCGACCTTCATTGCTGTGGAAATGGTGAGAAGCGTGTGTCTTTCAGAGAACCTGTCTGTCTGTCTGTCTGTCGGAGATCTGTCTGTCAGTCCTGCTCTCACTGCAGTCGTGTTGCAGTGTTGGCGGCACGTCTCATCTCATTCTTTCTCTTTCATATTAAAGGTGACGGGATGTTCAAAGTGCTGCTGATCAAAGGCTGCGCGTCGCTCCTCGTTCTGCAGCTTTCAGGAGCTTCATACGATCCTCTCGTAGATTCTCTCATGCATTTGAACGAGCCGCACTGATTCACATGAACTCTCCAGGTCTGAGGGTCAATCTGTCCTGTGTAAAGCGTGAAACTCGACTGAATCACCTTCTGTTGACTGTTAGCTAGTGTTTGCAGAACATCCTCGAAGAGGTCAAGAGGTCACATGATTCAGATCTTCACTATGAAACGCTCCAGATTGATTCATATATAATGATCCGTCACTGACTCTGTTTGTATGTCGAGTTAATGAACACACATGTCAAATGCTTTTCTTCATGATGGATTTCAACTATCAAACTCCATTCTGCTATGCAGAAACTAGGGTGTTGTGAGAAGTTGCCAGGCCATATAGCTACAGGAACAAAACTCCTACTGTAGTTGGCCTTTCTGCACATAGGTAATCTATACCTACGGCCAGAAGGAAGGGGAATGAAATACTGATTGAGTGGATGGTCTGAATCATTCAGGATTCCATGCCTTCTGAATCATAGTTGAAATAACACAATCTGTTAAATTAGGAGTAGAAATACCAATGGTTTTACTAGCCAAATGAGTTATCTTTAAAGGGATAGCGCGAAAGATCACGTAAACGTGCAAGAGATCACTTCCGGCGTTTGTGTAAACTACGCCAGAGCGCGTACACACCTCACGCACCGGACACCGTGCGCGCGCTCAAGGCAGTTGGACATAGTGATGTATTAGAGGTAAAAAATGATATAAATACTGTTCGGTTTCTCGCACAAACCAATCGTTTTGTGTCTTAGGACATCAGTGTGTCGTCACGAGCCGCAGGGTTTAGTTTGGATTTGTCTGTGCATGTTTGTTTTACTCTTATAGATTAAGTTCCCATTGACATGCATTATACGACTGACAGACTGCAACGGTTGGAGTTAAAAATCATCATCAGTCTTCTACTGATGAAAAAAGTCACCTACATCTCGGATGCCCTGGGGGTTAGCAGATAAACATCAAATTTTCATTTTTGGGTGAACTATCCCTTTAAAAGTTTGTTCTTAATAGTAACTGTAAGCAAATGCAAAAAACAAAAAAAAACAAAAAAACAAATAGAACCATAGATAAGAACTGACTCAATAATGCTACAATACAATAAAAGGAGAAGACGAGGCTGAACAGATGAATGTTTAAGTTTACGGATAACTGTGAGTCTCTGTTGACAACATTTAGAAATACCTAGAATATGCTGATTAAAGTTAAGATGTTTGTCCAGTGTTATACCAAGGTATCTGAAACGCTCCACCCTTTCAACCATCTTTCCATTGATGATAATACTGGAAGGATGGATCAGTGTTTGGAAGAGCTAAAAACCAGTTCTTTAGTCTTTGAAATATTAAGGTGGAGAAAGTTATCATGTAGTCATGTGGTAAAGTATGTTATAGAATGTTGATAAAGTTATTGTTTCTTAAAAGAAAGAATCATCTCTGAACTGCCTAAATGAGTCGCCAGGAATTCGAATCCCACTTCCATGATGGGTACACATCACTGGGTAACACATTTGCCTAATGCCCGCCTGTGTTCTGCTGTCTGCCCGCAAACAACTTGACCCGCTCTCAAACACTGTGGCTTTTTAGTGTGGATAACATCATGTTGAGAAGACGCTGTAAAAGTAAATTTGTTTATTTTTCACTTCCGAGGCTCTCGGAAAGGATGGGTTTAGAGAGGCTGAATCTTCGAACTGCTTCGAACGAATCGTTTAAGAATTTTTGAGAAATGAGGTGATATTAAATGTATGTTATGAGAAAACCAACGTGTTTTTCCTTGCATGCATGTAAAACTGTTGTAGGAGACTCCCAAAACAATATTAGGAATCTTAAAAATGGCATAATAGGGGCGCTTTAATAAAATAACCGTCTCTCTGTCTCTCTCTATTTCTGTCGCGCTTCTGTCAGGTTCAGGTAAAATGTTCAAGCTCAGATTTGATTGGATGTTACAGGGAAGTGTTTGTCTGCAGGGTTCCTATAATTGACCAGCATGAAAAGACCTTCTGAAGAAGAACAGAACAGAACAGAGAGTTTTGTGCTTCTGGCTTTAATCAGACGTCTGGAGTCTCTGTGCAGCAGCGGCTGAATTACATATTAATTTATTCATGTGTTGTATTATAATCCAACATTACAAGTACTGAACGCTGAAATGAGTACTTTTAGGAGATCTTTGTGTTTTAGAAGCTAGCGGCAGGACCTGAAGGTCATGTGACTGTCTTCAGATGATCAGGTGCATTATGGGAAGGTGTTCACCTGCTGTTGTTTTGGTGCTAATCCGTCAGGGAAGGATGGTAGTTAATGTAACTAACATGTGGATGGAAGATGATTCATTCAGGAAGTGATGTCGTGATCTTGCGTGATCTTCGATCATTAGTGCTGACTGTTTGTGATTGTGATCAGGTGGACATTCGGTGAACTGAAGTCACTGCAGATTTCAATTATGGTGGAAGTTCATTTTTCACAGATTCATTTAGTTAATCCCAATTTGACAAGAAACAATCGGCAAGGAGAGAAATCGATCGGTAAATCTCGATCTGACGTGGTCTGTGAGCAGATGGATGCAAAGACTCGCGCTGACCGGCCGACGTGTGCGGTCAGAAGAGCTCGGATCCTTCAGAAATGTCAAGTCAAGTCATCTACATTTATATAGTGCTTTTCACAATGCATATTGTTTCAAAGCAGCTTCACAGTGACAATAGCAGAATTATTATCGAGCTAAAGTTGTAAAAATTGTTAATTATAAATGTGAAAACAAACGGAAGATAAATGAGATTTGGCACCATGACAGACATTTTACAAATGTGTTGCTCTATTTCTGTAATGTGAGGAATGTTATGGCAGAATAGAAGAGATGAATGTGCTGGTAAAACTTCCAATTACCTCAAATATGTGCAATTAGTGAATATCCTGTCCTGATGGAGATTTGACATTTAATTCTATTGTAGCTGATGATGTCTGCTCTAAACTCTCCTCTAGATTTTCATTATTTATTATGTTTATGAGTCTGTTTCCTCGTGGAGACTGTCTGCTGCTCGCTATGAAGATAATTTCAGTCATTTTGTTACACAATGAAGGTAAAACCTCAAACGCACGCTTGAGCTTTCATAACTGTACAAACAGACACAAACACTCACTTATTGATGGCTGTGTTGGGATCTGCTGTCAGTTCGATCCGTCAGAGATCAGAGTCGAAGCTCCTCAGGCTTCAGGAGGATTTCTGACTCCCTGCAGTGAGCAGAACTTCACAAACGCTGAAGAAACGCTTCCTGCATTTACTCACACCAGACAAACCTGCAGGAATGAGTGTAGAAACATTTGATCAGAGACATGTACAGATGGCGGGAGAGACGCTGTTTCGTTGTTTGCTCTGTGATCGGATACGATGACCGTGTGTCTCTCATTTACCTGCGTGATGAAGGCGGATGATTCAAGTCTCATGAGGAATCACCCATGAACAATCTCCACTGTGCCATGACAATAATCTAACCTGCTTCCAGAAAACAGTATTTACATAATGTCTGTTAAAATATATGTACAGCTGATTGCATAAGTTTACCTCAGAAACGGGAGGATTTGGTCTCGAGTGAGTCTCAGAGCTTTATGATGTTCTCGCTGGACTCTCTTTATTTCATTATTATTGCACAAAAAACAACTCCACTGATATTCTGATGAGTGATTTCTGAAGGAACATAAAACATGAGGCTTGTGAACAAAAAGTACTTTTTCTGAGGCCTAATTAAAGGAGCTTTTATTATTCACTGGCTCTTAATGAAATCATTAGAGCTGCCTTTGATTCACAGCAGAGAAGCAGAAAATAGAAAAGATATTCTGATATATCATAATGAATATTTTATGTGTGTGTATATATATATATATATATAACTCAGAAATTACTAGTAAATTTCACAATTAATTACAAAGAAACAGCAAGTAACACATTGAATTAAATGTGATATAATGTGTCAGAATGTCTTTGATGTTACAGCTGTGAGGAGCAGAAGTCTGGACCAATGAGGTGTGGCTGTGGGCGGGGCTTCCCTTTCGCTCGTGTTGTTCTCTGTTGTTCTTCAGTTCTGTTCTTCAGGTTCTTTGTGTTTTTCCTGTTGATACAGTCGTTCTGCACTGAATTAACACACAATGCTCCCCAGCGTCTGATTCTGACGGTCATTCTGCTCGCTCTGATTGAATGAAGTCCTGATCTGCTGATGTTCTCCGCTCCGTTATCGGCCCAAACGTCCAGAGAACTGCCAGACGCTTCTCGTGAAACTGATTCTTTTCTGTGTCCTTGGGAACAAAGTTTCTTCTCAGATTGCCGCTGTGATTCATGGGGGTGTTCAGCTCCTGTAGAGAGCAGAGATGAGCGTCAGGACAAACATGTCTGTCTGTTTCTCATCAGCAGTGTGTTTAATGAAGGTGCTGCTGCTTAATAAACGACAGGTGATGTGATGTATGAGTGCTGAACACAGCTCTGTTTAATGACGAGAGCTTCGTTAGGAACACTGAACCCTGATGAGACCATCAGCTGTGAGATTCACTGATTCAGACGTGCTGATATGAGCTGGACGTCTGTGGAGACTCGCTCCTGTTCTGTGAACATGTGAGTGGATTATTGAATGTGTTTGTGTAGAAGCGTCACATGTTCTTGTGTAGATGTTGTTTCACAGACCAGAGCTTCATTATTATAAGTGTGTTCAGAGCTTTGTTTCAATTCAGTAGAATGACAGACGTGTGCTCAGGATTCAACACACACACACACACACTCGAGGGCTCTTCATCTGCATGTCTTGATTCTCTTTCATCATCAGGTTCAGAGACGCAGGAGTGATTGTGACGTTTGATCAAAGTTCAGTCAGATTCCATAAAACTCTTTCTGTTCAGCCACCGTCTGTGTTCCTGTGGTGACTCAAAATATATACATTCTGAGAACGTTTACCATTGAGTTGTTTTCTGAAAGTTCTCTAAACGTCCTGAAAGAAGTAGAAACATTGAGAGGGGTGGTTGATTATGATTTGACTTTTTTAACTTCAGTTAGCGTGTAATGTTGCTGTTTGATCATAAACAACATCTGCAAAGTCACGACGCTCAAAGTTCAATGCAAAAGAGATATTTTCTTTTACAGAATTCTCTGTTGAAGGACTACAACGAGCTTCTTCCAGGGTTAGTGACATCACTAACCCTAAAATTTACATAAACCCTGCCCTCAAGAACACACAACAAAGGGGGCGGGGCTATGTTGGGCTGCTTTAGAGAAGAGGAAGAGTTGTTGTAGTCGAGTGTTGTTGACATGCCGTCATTTTACGCCCGACTGCTTTAAAAACAAGGGTCAATTCAACACAAAAGATGAACATGACAGCACATGCTAGTGGATGAGTTGAATCAACTCCACAGCAACTACATACATTTATCCACTAACCATTCAGAAACGTCTAAAAGTTGTAACTTCTTCCTGAGTCTCTCCATCAGTGTCGACTCCGGTTTGAACAATGTAAGGCTGAACACCGTCGTCATTTTGGCTGCGTGAGATTCTCCAGCTTTGTTGTTGTTGAGCGACCGAAGCATGAGCTGTTAAAGCTCCGCCCTCTTCTGGAAAGGGGGCGGGAGCAGCAGCTCATTTGCATTTAAAGGGACACACACAAAAACGACGTGTTTTTGCTTGCACCCAAATAGGGGCAAATTTGACAAGCTATAATAAATGATCTGTGGGGTATTTTGAGCTGAAACTTCACACACACATTCTGGGGACACCAGAGACTTATATTACATCTTGTGAAATGGGAATAATAGGTCCCCTTTAAAAAACATTAGATGAACATCCAACTAAAACATTTCAGGAAAAAACATTCCATGTGATGATGTATAAATAATGTTTTTGTGCTAACATTTTGAGAACATTATTAATGACCAGATAACAAATGTTCTATTAATGTTACTTGGAGACAGAAGGACAGACAGACAGTCCTGTTTCAGATGGATTTTCTTTTGAAAACACGAGTCTGTTTGCTTCAGTAAACACTGAATCTGCAGGTCAGAAACCAGCAGGATGGTCACAAGCGGCCAACTGGATCCACTTTCCTACTTTCTGATGCTGCCGGATTTTGGCAGTTTTAAATGTCTTCACAGTTGGTTTAACACATTCTAGAAATCACACTGCCAAACCATAGTCTGTATGTGTATGTGTGTGTGTGTGAAATATGTGCTCATGACATTCCCACCAGGGATCTGATTTACACAATTAAACACCAGTAAACCTGTCTGAGCTCAGCTGAGGCGTCCAGTAAGGCAGATTGAACCGTCCCGCCGGACTGTAGAGACACACTCGACTGATGGTGTGTGTGACCGCATGAGAACAGCATGAGATATAATGAGAAAGACAGTGACGAGTTTATTAGACACGATCTTCAGTGTGTTTGAACACATACTGTGTGTGTGTGTGTGAGAGAGAGTGAGTATGTGTGTGTGTGTGTGATGTAGTTTCTCACATGTTTCTCCTCTCAGAGTCGTTCTTTGATTCTCAGCGCTGACAGCGTCTCTAATGAGAATCCGGAACATCTAATATTCTGTTTTAAAACTAAATCTGCACATAAGTCAGTCCTGTTGGACTCGCATCACATTTTTGACATCTGTGATATTATATAAATGAGCCTCAAGAATTAATCAGACCAGTGATGGAAGAATGTGTGTGTGTGTGTGTGTGTGTGTATAGAGGGAGGAGTGTGTTTATTAATGCTGTTTAAGTCAGTTTTCACTAGTACTAAAGTCAAGTCACATTTATGTATCTAACACAGATGCTGTACGGCACAATAAATCTGTAATTTACAGTACCAAGAACAGAGTTCAGTATGGTTTAATGTGATGGGGATAAAAACACATCACAGTCTGTTAACAGATGTATCCAGACTGACGGAGCGATCGAGGATCTGTCAGTGTGAATGAACGTGTGTGTTATTTGTGTTCAGATCTTCAGATGGTCAGTGTGTGTTTGAGCTCTGACTACAGAAGCACATCTCTGACAAACATTAGATTTTAAAAAATCATGCTTTGATTAATCTTAATTAAAAAGTTGAAATTGAGAATGAAATGTTGAAATTTTGACTTTCTATGTTATAATTATTACTTTTTGTTATTTCAACTTTGTCATAATTGTGACTTGTCATTTTTTCGACGAGTATTCCATAATTATTACTTCTTGTCATTATGACTTTTTTTAGTCATAACTTTGACTATTCGTTGCATTAACTTAGTATGTTAACTTAGAATGTTATAATTTTAACTTTCATAATTTTGACTTATTTCATATTTTTGACTTATGTCATAATTGATTTTTTGTCATTATTGTGACTAGTCATAATTTTGACTATTCATCTCAACACTTAATATGTTATCATTTTGACTTTTTTATCTTATAAATATGACTTAGTATGTCATAATTTTAACTTTTTGTCAAACATTTTGTTTAACTGTTTTTTGCCTTAATTTTGACTGTTCATTGCATTAACACTTAGTTATCATTTTAACTTTGTCATAACTGTAACTTTTTAAATCATGATTTCAACTGTCATAATTTCGACTTATTTCATATTTTTGATTTGTTGTAATTGACTTTTTATGTCGTAATTTCGATTTAGTATGCTATAATTTTTACGTTTTATATCATTGTTATGACTTATGTTAATTTTTTAATGTCATAATTCTGACTTTTTAATGATTTAGTACATCATAATTTTAACTGTTTATGTCATAATTAAGATTTTTATCTCATAATTTAGACTTTTTTTGTCATAATTATGATACAAAATCATGATTTAATTCTTATCTGTAGGAAATGTGCTTCCATATCTAACAGCAGTTTCATGTTGTGATATTTGGTTACATTTTTAGTCAGTTATTAGTACTGGCTTGTATTTTGAAAGTAACTCTCTAATCCTTGCTGATTTATTTATATTCAGCACAATATGTATCTGAATCAGTCCAAACTCACTGCAGCAGTGGCCGTATGATGAATTGTAGGTCAGTTGAAGTCTCCAGTGACCTTCAAGCTCTCTGTGTTCTATTTAGAGAGGTGTACGTGTGTGTGTGTGTGTGTGTGTGTGTGTGTGGACGAGAGATTTGTTGTAATCTCTTCTGTGGTCTACAGTAGCGCAGCTGGTCTGCAGCAGGGCAGATGTCAAACTTTAAACTCCATTACAGAAACACAAACTGACGGCCGCAAGATTTCAAACGCTGATATTTGACTGTGAGTGTTTACACACTCCTGACCGCCGCTCGCTTCCTACAGTCTCCTTCAGCTGAGACACAAAGGTCTGATTACCATCACACAGCCTGTGAGTGTGTGTGTGTGTGAGAAAGAGTGTGTGAGTGTGTGTGTGTGTGTGTCCTAGTTCTGTGGATTTGTTTTCCTGAAGCAAACAGTTTAGATTGGAAATAAATAACTAACCTAAACAAGCAAATAAACCTGACCCAAACGAGCGTCTCTTTATCAGCACTGAAGGACGAGTGATGGCGTCTTTAGCTCCTTAATATTTCACTATCAATACTGAAATCAAAACGGCAGTCTAAATACGTGCAAAGAGATTCTCTCAGAGTCCGTATCAGAGATTCACATCCTCCGCATCACAACCGCTGCATCCGTATGTTTGTGCAGTCCCATAATGCATCTGCCAGGCTGCCGGTGACCTTCGGGCGTTTCTCTCCGCAGCTCTTGTTCTTTGTTGTTTGACACGTTTGCTTGTAATCAAATGAAGTCGTGCTGGTCAGACATTAAATTAGAGCAGCAGAAGGACCTGATGATTATATTTGAGGAGTTTTGTTTTGCTCGTCTGCAGCGCACAGAAGATAAACCGAATGAACCGACTGATCCAGACTAGAATCCACTGACCAGCACCAGATCAGTTATGACCGGTCACTGTGAGGCTGTAATCTTCTCCAGCTGAATAATCACAGATAGACGCTGCTGCGTGAACATGATGAATCTTCTGTGTCTACTCAAGCAGTTTTACTATTACAGCTCTGTATTGCTTTTCATAACCCATTCAAATGTTTTACTGTAGCTCACGCTGCTGTCTGATGCAAAAGGCCTTTTTGAGCACAAAAGCCAGAGCGGCGAGACTTCAGCAGCTCGAGTATAAATCACAGGACTTCAGCAACTCTCTCGAGTGAGCCAGAAAACTTTCTGTTTGTCCTGAATCTTCTTTGCGCTGGAATCAGTGAAAGTTAATGTGCCCATTAAAGAGACGCGCGCTGGCGCTGATGTATGTTTCCCTTTCATCATTTAGCAGTGATGTCATCATCATTAATCTGATGTTAAAGCGTGTGAATGACTTCCGGTCATCCTGCGGGTTCCTGCCGCTCCTCCGGTGAATATTGTGACGCTCGCCGCAGTTTAAACTTCATCTGCCGTAACTGGTGTGCTGTTGTCCAATAAAATGAATGGGCGATTTAACAATCCAAACCCTGGCATTAGCATATATTAGACAGCCTCTTTTAATGCAGATTCTGGCAGTAAACCACACAAAAATGCTGCAGTTATTACCGCGGTACTCGCACCTTGAGGCGAGAGCAGCGTGTGCAGAAGGAAGCGGATCAGCGGGGAGTGTTTTAGGAATAATTATGCGTGGCTTGAATTATTCAGTTCTAGGAAAGTCCAGGAATATGAACTCCTCACGGTCTCATCTTCGTGGCACAGAGATTTTGTTGAACTGGGTTTTCACGAGTCTCTAGTGCTGCAACTGAACGCATATTTAGAAGCATGTAATAAAGTTAGCCAGTGCTGGATCCTTGAGGAGCTCCTCACACACACACACACACACACACACACACACACACACTCACACACACACACACACACACACTCACACACACACTCACACACACACACACACACACACACACACACACACTCACACACACTCACACACACACACACACACACACACACTCACACACACTCACACACACACTCACACACACTCACACACACTCGCACACTCACACACACACACACTCACACACACACTCGCACACTCACACACACACACACACACTCTCACACACACACACACTCGCACACACACACTCACACACACACACTCGCACACACACACTCACACACACACACACTCGCACACTCACACACTCACACACTCACACACTCGCACACACACACTCACACACTCACACACACACACACACACTCTCACACACACACACACTCGCACACACACACTCACACACACACACTCGCACACACACACTCACACACACACACACTCGCACACTCACACACTCACACACTCACACACTCGCACACACACACACACACACACTCACACACACACACACACACACACTCTCACACTCACACACACACACACACACACTTGCACACTCACTCACACACACACACGCACACACTCACACACACACACACACTCACTTACACACACACACACACTTGCACACACTTGCACACACACACTCACTCACACACACACACTCGCACACACACACACGCTCACACAATCACACTCGCACACACACACACACTCACATACACACACTCGCACAGACACACACTCACACTCGCACACACACACACTCACACTCGCACACACACACACTTGCACACTCACACACACACTCGCACACACACTCGCACACACACACTCACTCACACACTCGCACGCTCACACACACACTCACACTCACACACACTCTCACTCACACACACACACACACACTCGCACACTCACACACACACACTCGCACACACACTCGCACACACACACGCTCACACACTCACACTCGCACACACACACTTGCACACTCACTCACACACACACACACACACACACGCTCACACACTCGCACACACACACACTCGCACACTCACATACACACACTCGCACACACACAAACTCACACTCGCGCACACACACACACACACACTTGCACACTCACACACACACTCGCACACACACACACTCACTCACACACTCGCACGCTCACACACACTCTCACACACACACACACTCTCACACACACACACACACTCGCACACTCACACACACACACTCGCACACACACTTGCACACACACACACTCTCACACACACACACACTCTCACACACACACACACACTCGCACACTCACACACACACACTCGCACACACACTCGCACACACACACACACACTCACTCACACACTCGCACGCTCACACACACCCTTCTGTCAGATCGATGGAGGGTGAAATGGAGCGTCACAGAAACATTTTTCATTCATCCATCCGGATGTTTTCCACCAAATACACCTTCATGCTTTGTTTTTCTTTCTTTCTTGACTCCAGCGGTGATGTTTGGGTTTGTCTGATGTGTAGATATATATATATATATATATATAACTAGAAGAATAAATCTGTTGTCTTTCATGTTCTGTTCTGCAGTTTCAGGAGGAAGCCGCGTCGTTTATTGAGTGCTCTGCATGCATCGCTTTAGCACTCGATTCTCTAAATGATTTATGCAAAACAGGTAACAGTACAAATACAGTAGGTAGTCAACCAAAATGCCTGTTACCACTGTAAGGCGCGACATAAATACAACCCAGTCACATGTGAAGTTCACCACCAGGTGGCGCAAAGGATAAAAATAAAGGTTCTTTATACAACAGTTCGTTATGGTTCTCGAATCTAATGAGCGTTTTCCAGCCATGCGGTATTCTGCTTCTATCACATGGAAACAGTTTCACTATTTGTATCAGTCCGCTTGTTTCTGCCGGATCTATACTGGCAGCATTTCTCACAGTCAATGGTGGAGGAGCAAACCCACTATCATTTTACAAATACTGCTGTTATTGTGTCACGGAATGTTGTTTCAGACGAGAACGTA
>CM074444.1:32366598-32414098 GCA_037101425.1 Elopichthys bambusa | reverse complement strand
GATGATGAAAGCATTCGTTAGTGTGCAGAAATTGACGAGATCACTGCTTTCATGTCTGTGATTGACTAAAATTTTTTATGTAAAAAGCATACTAACGTTATAAGTGCGCCACAGGAAACATTATAAAACAATAAAACAACGCAGTTCATGACCTCTTTAATAGACTGTTGTTTCAAGCTGATTTCTGGACAGATGTTGATGTTTTTGAGGCTCAGAGTTTGGCCTGACCTGCTGTATATTGGTTGTATATTGATTATATGCTGGTAGTTAGTTGCATTATTAAATAGACTGTTGTTTTAAGCTGATTTCTGGACAGATGTTGATGTGTTTGAGGGTCAAGTGTTTGGCCTGACCTGCTGTATATCAACCTCACCTTCACCTTCTGCTTCGTCCTTCACTGCGATTATTACAGTTATTAGACATTCACTGCGAGAGAGAGAGAGATCCTGCTGAACACTTTCTCTTCATCATTGTTACGGCAGAACTCAGGAACTCATTCAGATTCATTAGACCAAATGTGTTTTTGTGCTGAGTGGCGGTGATGGTGATTGGCTGTGAAGTGCACCGGGTCACTTTGTGTTTGACATTAGTCAGTTGGAACGTGTCTTTCTCCCAGTGCGGCATGTGAATCCGAGCCCTAGACCTCCACACGCAGTCGAAACGCTTGAAGTGGTTTCAGTTTGAATACACACGCACACACACACTATTCATCTCCTCACTGTCTTCAGACACACAGCAGTGGGACGCTCTCATTCATAAATCAGCGAGTGTCTTAGCTGAAGGCGCACAAGTCTGATTGAAGTGCAGTTTAGACTTGGGGGTTTGGATTGTGTTTGAATGTTTAGAGGCGCTTCCAGTTTATTGATGTGTTCACCAAAAGCACATGGCATTAGAGCAAAGCTTCTCAGCCGCTTCTGCTTCACACTGGACATCAACACCATGCCAAGGCCCTAAGCTGTATCTGAGGTCATCCGGGACCGATTTTCTTTCACCTTTCAACAGTTTTGTTCATGGTTGGTTTTGAGGATGAGGGCCGGCTAACATCCTCGCATGTTGCACATTCTGCCAAGCAGCAGTTGCAACAAAATACTGTTGAGTTTTTTTAGCCTTTCGATCAGGAACAAAATACATGGGAGTTTTACCACCTTAATCAATGTATAAGATTAATTGTATTTAATTTGTCATACAGTATCTCACAAAGTGCACCCCTCACATTTCAGCAACCATTTTAGTATATCTTCTCAAGGGACAATACTAGAGAAATGAAACTTGGATATATTTTAGAGTAGTCATTGTGCTGCTTGTATAGCAGTATAGATTTAATGTCCTCTGAAAATAACTCAACATACAGCCATTATTGTCTTAATAACTGGCAACAAAAGCGAGTACACCCTAAGTGATAACAGTATGTCGTTTAACCATGCAAAGCCACATGTCCTATTTATCATGTTCATGCTTTTGTCTGCTTGATAGGACCATACAAATTTGCGTATCTTGTATTAAAACAGTTAGAAATTGAGTACAATTTCTCTGGATGTTCAACATGGCACCTCATGGCAAAGAACTCTCTGAGGATTTGAGAATTAGAAGATGCTCTCCACAAAGATGGCCTAGGCTATAAGAAGATCGGTAACACCATGAAACTGAGTTACAGCACAGTGGCCAGGGTCATAGAGAGAGGTTTTCCAAGACGGGTTCCACTTAGAACAGGCCAAAGAAGTTGAGACCTCGTGCTGTGCGTCAAGTGCAGAAGCTGGCTTCAAAAAACAGACGCATGAGTGCTGCCAGCATTGCTTTAGAGGTTGCAGAAGCAGAAGGTCAGCTTGTCCATGCTCAGACCATACGCCGCACACTGCAACAAGTCGGTTTGCATGGCTGTCGTCCTAGAAGGAAGCCTCTTCTGAAGCTGGCTCACAAGAAATCCCGCTAACAGTTTGCTGAAGACAACCTGTCCAAGAGCTTGATTCACTGAAACCATGTTTGGATAAATTTGAACCTGTCCAGCATGTGTGGCGACGTCCTGGTGAGAAGTACCAAGAAAATTGTGTCTTGCCTACAGTCAAGCATGGTGGTGTTAGCATCATGGTCTGAGTGCTGTTGGGACTGGGGAGCTGCGCTTCATTAAGGGAAACATGAATTCCAACATGTACTGTGACATTCTAAAGCAGAACCCCTGCAGAAACTGGGCCAAACGGCATGATAATGACCCCAAACACACCGCCAAGATGGCAGCTGTCTTGCTGAGAAAGCTGAAGCTGAAGGTGATGGAGTGGCCAAGTATGTCTCCAGACCTGAACCCTATTGAGCACCTGTGTGGCATCCTCAAGCAGAAGGTGAAGAAGCACCATGTGTCTAACATCCAGCAGCTCTGTGATGTCATTATGGAGGAGTGGAAGAGGATCCCAGCAATAACCTGTGCAGCTCTGGTGAACTCCATGCCCAGGAGGATTAAGGCAGTGCTAGATAACAGTGGCGCTCACACAAAATATTGACACTTTGGACACAGTTTTGACATGTTCACTTAGGGTGTACTCACTTTTGTTGCCAGATATTCAGACAATAATGGCTGTATGTTGAGTTATTTTCAGAGGATAGTAAATCTATACTGCTATACAAGCAGCACATTGTCTACTCTAAAGTATACACAATTTTCATTTCTATAGTATTGTTGCTTGAGAAGATATACTAAAATGGTTGCTGAAATATGAGGGGTGTACTTACTTTTGTGAGATACTGTATATTAACTGCACAATGCACTATATGCACAGCGCGTTCTTCAAAACTTCCGCAATAATATAAGCCAGCTGGAAGACTTCCAGCGAAATGTCATTTGTTTGCGTGTTGAGCATCAATAGTGTAATACTTAGTTTATAATCAGAATATAGTCACTTAATAGAATATAGTCACTCACAATATAGTCACCTGTTGGAGTTTGGGTTCCTTGCCGCTGTCGCCTTTGGCTTGCTTAGTTGGGGACACTTGACAATTGATATTTGATATTCAACAGTGCTTTGATCTGCCTGCATTGACACTATTCCTTAAGAGCTGCTGTGCAGCCAAAATAATGTACCAGTTATTACTGTAAAGCTGCTTTGACACAATCTACATTGTAAAAAGCGCTATATAAATAAAGGTGACTTGACTTGACTTATAGTTAGGCCTAGCGTTAATTTAGTTATTCAAACGTAAGACAACATCAAATAAATAAAGATGTATCTCAGTGTTCCTCCTCGGCAAAATTCAATTCAATCATTTTTTCACACTTTGTGTGAAAAAAAGCGTCAACACACTGTAAATTAAAGATTTAATGCGCACTTTGAATAAAATGTGAGTTTTCACAAGTGCGCTAAAATCATTGTTCGCACTTTCTGTGTAATTCATTCACAACAAAAGTTATTGTTTTACATGAGATTTTGTGAGAACTTCATACTTCACCTTGACAAAATGTATTTTTAAACCTATTGATTTTATAATGTTAAATATTTATTCAAAACTGAGTGAAAAACTATTACAAGAAATGTCTAATATATGCGCAAATAAATAGTCCTCTGCCACCATCTGATGGTTATAGTGGTAATTAATGTCTTTTTTATATTTAAATGTGTTTTCTATCAAATGTTGGATTTCCTACATCTTGAAACATTCGGTTTTACAAATGGGGATAATCTCAGAAGGATGAACAAATAATGTTTGTGGTCATCGAATTAAAAATAACATTTGAAGTGCTGGAGAAATGTTGCGTGAGAGTGTCTAACTACAGACACTGCGTTTCTTATTCCAATGTTCCCATTAGCTTCGTCTTTATTGCAGTCAATAAAACTGGTTTATTGGCAAATTAGGCAAGTGTGATAACTGCATTAAAATATAAATACAATATTAAAAAGTGATGGTTTAGTGTCGATATACAGCAAGTACAGAATGACAGCTCACCAAGCTGGCTTAACGAAAAAACCATAAAGTGACCGTGCAGATGATCCATTCTATGATTAGTGTGATTCAGCATGTAATCGATCAGATCAGATGAATGTTTCCATTGTAGTGTCAGAAACAGGATCGTTTGCTTTATTCTTGGAGCAGAAGATGCCGTTTTTTCCCTCATTTCCACCTTTAAAATGGAGTGGTTGGTTAAGATAAAGCTCCCTGTGCTGTCAAAGGCTCTTTTCACTGTTTAACCCATGGGCACTCGAGCAAAACTAGACAATTTTGCACAGAAATATTCTAAATTAATTCAATCATCTGTTTAATAAAAGATGCAATGAAGCGCACCCTAACGCTGAAGTATTTACTGTGTATTCCAGTTAAGCATGCAGAGACGACTGCAAGTATAACGCAGATTCCTAACCAGGGTTACACCAACTCCACTGGACATCATGGTTTACTCTCCTTTTCTCTCTTCTGTGAAATGCTTTTCCATATGATGAAAGATGCAAATGCAGAATATGGTCTGACTTGCCTGTCTTAAGCTTATTTATCTCCTGGTATATCATGGTTTTTGTTCACATGCTAAGTTTAAGGAAACCTGTTTGGAAACAGTCATGGTTTAGAATCACACCTTTTGTATTGCGTGATAAACTTTCAGAAAGTCGGACAGAAGGCAGAGATGGGAACTGTGTAAAGCACCGTTTATCTCCTGCAGGTTTATCATTACCCGTAACAACGCTGTACCCATAACGCACTGCGGCCTCATTAGGAGTATCCAGGCCAAGCAATTAGCGTAGAGCTGCCCATCTTCTCATACGAACAGGATGTGATTATCTGCAGCACTTCCTGTGAAGAGCTCAGTCCTTCAGGGCCACCAGGATTAATTAGCAAAGCTGTTTATCACGTTCCACCAACAATGGGACATACAGCGGTTTTTGTTTATGCCATTCTGCAAGTGTATTTGACAGATATCATGTTTACTGCTTATTAAATGATAGCAGCTATCTGGGGCTTTGCCGAATAATTTGCGACCCATGATTCTGGGCCTGTGATTTGCTGCTCTTTATATCTGAGGTGTGAAGTTCCCCTCCAGTGTTCAGGGCCATTTTCCCACAATGCTGTAATTTTAATTGGTTTTTAACACTCCTGGCAGCGGATCTGGCTGCAGGGTGCGTCTCAGAATGAGAGGAGTCATTGTTGGTTTATTAAAACATCCTCTTCAGCGAGAGCAATACTCCGAGTCAATTATCACCTCTTTGGACAATAACAGCACACGTGTGCGCTATTTTAAAAAGACAGTGTATGAGAGCGAGAGTAAGCTTGTGGATGTTCACATTCCACCAACGTTTAATCTCCTGACTCACATGCTCTCGGTTCTCTGGGGTTGGCCGTTCTCCCTCTGCCGTGACACGGAGATTGACCTGTAGTTCAGGGCTGAGATCGTCTCAGCTCGCAGGGAACGTTCTGAGAACGTTCTCTCAAAGTCATGAACAAACATTCTTCCAGTAACATTCTTCAAAGTTATCTGGTCTTTAATAATGTTCTCAAAACGTTATTTATACATCATTCATGGAACGTTTTTCTGAAACATTTTAGTTGGACGTTCGTCTAACGTTGTTTAAATGTTACTGCCTGTTTCAGAACGTTCAGAGAACATTCAAAAGTAACATTGCCATAATGTTTGAAGAATGATAAAATGTAATGTTCTCTTAAAATAAATTGAGAAATCAGCTTTTCCTTGAGCTTTTGATATATAAGAGGTCATCGTACTATAAGAATATCCTGTAAGTTTCAGAACTGAAAACTTCCTTGTTAGTCCAATGAAAGCTTTTATTGACACCAGACCCAGAGAACGACTGTCATAGATGGTGAAACTCCGCCTCCACAGAAGAAATCGACGCCTACTTAATCATTGTAATGTTAGCCCCGCCCACTGGTGTGTTAGTAAAATGAGGAGGAGAGAAGAGCGATACAGGACTAAAATAACATTACCTTTCAAAGGATCCTAATGCTAGGAATATGATTATTGATTTTCAACAGTGTGAATGTCTCAGTTGAGCTTTATTTATTTGTATTCGGTACATTTTAAGTCAATCGCATTTCGGCGCAAACAGACTTTTACGATACGGACTCGACAGTAATGCAACAACATGTGAGTAACTGTGTTCATTCTGATGCCTGATCTGATATTAATGATTCATGTACAGTCACATGATCTTTGTCTGTGTGTCAGTAAATCAAACCAGTGACTAAACGCTCAACTTCACCTTGTTTCTCACAGTAGGATGAAAATAATCTGTTATTTAAACTGTGATTAAATTATATATAGAAAGCGATTAAAGAACGCTCCCTTTACAATCGCTGGAGCTGTCAATCAAACAGAGTTTATCAGTGACTCGCGCCAAACCAAAACTCCCGTTTTATTCAATAAATCTCTTAGTTACATCACGTTTGCACTGTTAGTGATGATGAAAGCATTCGTTAGTGTGCAGAAATTGACGAGATCACTGCTTTCATGTCTGTGATCGACTACAATGATCATCACTGCAACCTTTCATGCCACCATCTAAATATAATAAATATAGTAAAGACGTGCTAAAAGTTTTCGAGAGAGTAATACTGAGCTATTTCAAATGCAAAGATGTCAGCCAATCAGAGCAGTGGGCATTTACACTGAAGTCTCACAGAGACACGCCCCTTAAAACAGAGCGTTCAAATCAGAGGCTTAAATCAGGGTAAATCAGGTTTATTTCTAAATTAATAATGTAATAATTAAAAATTTATTTCAAAAATCATACTAACATTATAAGTGCGCCCCAGGAAACCTAACCTTAACCCTAACCCTAACAACGCAGTTCATGACCCCTTTAATGTTCACATAACCATGAAAAAGGTTTTAGAGAACATTCAGAAATCACGTTTTCATAACTTAATGGGAACGTTAGCTAAATGTTTTTAGAACATATTAGCAGAGAGTGTTTCCTCCCGGAGGGCTGTTGGTCGTCCTGAGCGAAGGTGAATCCATCAGCTCTGATCATGTGTCTGCTGTATTAGTGGCGTCCCATTAGTCTGCAGCTCCGGGTCACCCATGTGTCACGGCTCCGGTGCAAAAAGCTCTCCCACCTAATCCGACTCCACTTAATGTTCGACTACACACATTTTTTCCCCCGTCTCGCTGAAAGCCAGCTATCGCACCCTGCCAAGTGCTGTATCATCTTCCATCTTCTGATCCGGCCGAGCCACGGTTGTGCTGAAATCTGAAGCAGTTTGTCCCACTCAGCGTCAGATGATGATGATGGTGACAATCAGATGAGTTTTCTTAGCATGCTCAATTCTGGGTGAAAATCTCTGTGCTTTTGGCAGTCTCATCAATAATGAGTCAAAAAGGCGATGTTAGGAATCACGTGATGTGACTGCTGGCTCATTAATCCCACTCGAACTCACAGCAGCAGTTTTAGCTAATCATGGTCTCATGTTTAAGACATTTAGCACTTACACAGTCATTTACATCCAACATAGAACAGATATTGTTGCACACGTGTAAACACATCTGCACAAGATCCAATTTTTTCAAATCCGATCTGAGCCACTCACTCACTTTTATCTTTAAATCAGATAAAAATCTGATATCTAAACATGTCTAAACACATATATTCAATTCTCCTTTTTGCCCTTGACCTTTATCAATAAAATAGCTTTGCTACTGAGTCGCTGCATTATATTTCTCAGCAGTTTGAGTCTTTGTTTCTCCAGAAGAAAAGCGGTGCTGACTGCTCATCAGGGGCGAGATGTGGGTTAAAATCAATGCTGGAGAGCTATACACTACACACACACACACACACTGCATTACATCTGCTCGGATGTGAGTTCAAGCTGCTTTGTGTTCCATAGGAGATTGAGACAGACACTGTCTTTCTCCCGTGTCACATTAGGTTTGAATCAGTATGTAAAAATCACGTCTGACTGGACGTCTCAATACATCACATTTGATGTGACCGTTTACTCACGTACACGTATCAGCTAGTGTGTTTTTGCAGTGCTGAGATTTTCTATTCCTGTGTTTGAGTAGATTCCCGTCACGTCCATTTTACAGATGGACACTGTTTGCTGGAACTGCTCACGGGCGTCGGGACGCTCACAATGAGCAAACAGTGTGAGTGGTTAGTTAGTTTCACATGATTCCACACCAGTTATCCATGCAGTTAGTGTCACTAGCTGTGTTTCCATCCACCTGTTTGTATGTGAATTTTGGGATATCGCATAAAAACCCTGGAAACGGCAAGATGCACATAAAAACATATGCGCTCAATTGTGTCAGATCATTGTTTTTATCCGATAAGAAGACATGCGCATAAACTACGACGGAAACACATTTACTGAGTAAATCCCTCAAAACCTCACATGACTATTTTCTGGATAACTGAACTAACCAGCGGACCAATCGCATCGCAGCATCTCAAATGTTGGTTTGGTGGTTCTGAAACGTCTGAGTCAAAGTCTGTCATCAGAATGATTTGGTTTAATTTCCTCCAGAAGCGTCTCACACGATTGTGTTCCCAAACACCAGCATCCGAACGCAAGATCACATGACAGCGTTTATTGTGTTTCGTCTGACGCTCTGAGACAAACTCACTTATGATGGAGAAGAAAAGAGACACTTTGATTTTTATGACTGATATTTTGCATCAGGAATTGATGATTTTGTTCTCTTGAACACATGAGATAGAAACGCTGCTTTATTCGCAAATATTTTATGCCAAATTCCAGTTTTGGAGTTAAATTCAGTTAAATTCTCAACTTTAGAAGGAAACATAGCTAGTGTGATTCATGTTGAATAGATTCATCTTGTGTTTGATCAAACAGTAGCAACTGGATCTTCCTGAAGATGAAGGTAACGTGTAGTTACAGCGGCTGATCTGACGGAGGTTTACTGCAGTTACTCACCCGTGTTTTACCGAGCAGTTAAAGCACACGCTCTGCTCAAACATTAATGTGTGGCTCGGAGTCAGCGAGCCCTTCTTGATTTTTCCTTCTCAAGTCTCTGATAAACTGTTTTGGCAGCGATCCGTGATGAATAACGAACCTCCTAGATTCTGCCAGAAAACTTCTCTTGACTGTTGGGTTGGTGGTGTAGCGGTTAGTTAGTCTGGCTCCTGTCGTTTCCCATCAGTCCCTGTCCTCTTTCACTGTAGATGAAAGAAAATCCTCCCTGATGTTGATTAAATAATAGATTGAAGGGAAGTTTTTAGTGGTTTGTCCTGCTGGATGTGACGTTTCAGACCCGTAACTTCCTGCTGGAGGTGAGCGATGCTCCGCGGAGGGCCGGTTTAGTTCTCGCTTCTCTGGGTTTTAATTGTGCCGTTTACCTGCTACACTCGCCGTGACGCGCAGGACGAGCCGCTACAGGAAGAGCTGACGTTGCGGTTTGAAAGCAGGGCTCATGGGAGATTTATGAGTGTGTGGTTGAAGCACTCAGCGTAATAGACGAGTCTCTAATATGAGCTGATTGACTGAGTCTGAATCTCTGATCTCAAATCACAGACCGCACAGACAGGAAGTAGAGCAGAATCACAATCAGAGTGACAACTCACTGAATGTGTGTGTGTGTGTGTGAGTGTGTGTGTGTGTGTGTGTGTGTGTGTGTGCGTGAGTGTGTAGAGGAGGTGCAAAATATTATGATTGTGCAAAATGCCCGTCTGCTGAATGAAGTGTGTCTGAGTGTACAGATCTCTGGAGGAGGAATCAATGAGTGACCTGATTTTGAATCTTCCCCATCACACACAGACACACAGACACACACACACACTCACACACAGACACACACACACACTCACACACAGACACACAGACACACACACACACTCACACACAGACACACACACACAGTGTTTGTTTGTGCACCTGCTGTGAGCTGAGAGCAGATTCTAAAGGCCGTATCTGGATCAAACCCCAATGAAAAACAACCGCTGAGACGTCTGTCAGTGACCAGACAAACAAACCTGCTTGACCACTAGTGTGTGTGTGTGTGTGTGTGTGTGTGTGTGTGTGTTTGTTTGTGTGCGTGTGTTTTAAGCTGTAATTTGGGGGAAAAAATTGTCTAAATCTGACATTTAAGTACTAAATAATAAAGTTGTTTTATTATTAACCAGATGCTGCATGACCAGATTGTAGTCATGAGGGTCAATCAAAACATGCGTGTGTTTGTGCACACATAAAACAAGTATGTTGTGTCTCATCATGTCCGTGATACTCAGGATCCTTTTTATAGTTTCATTGTGGATCTTGAGGGATTTGTTGTATAATATATAACCGGATCAGATGTTATGCAACGAATCAAGTTCCACAAGGAAAACCATAAAAAGCATGTGTTGTGTTGTGGTGATGCATCATGGGAATTGTGTGTTAGTTTTGCACTTCCCAGCTAACAAAAATATATTCTTAGAACATTTTGCTACTCAACACATTAAGTTATGAAAACGTTATTTCTGAATGTTCTCTGAATGCTCAAAATATTTCTTTTTTTAAAGGTTTGAAAATGTTTTTTCTTAGTGATGTGAATGTTAAGGGAATATTCCACTGTATGATTCTTCAAACATCTTGAGCTGCAGCGAGCGTTAGAGAGCACAAACAGAGAAGCTCTGTGTCTGAAATCACACACTGTATTGTAGGCACTACATTTAGTTTGAAACTTACTATTCGACCACTAAAAAAGTATCTTCTATATAGTATGTATATGTGCAGTATGAATGTAATCCGGACGCACTAATCCACCATGTTGTCATTGTCATGTGACCTACAGCGCTTCTATTTACAAATCTTCTCCCGTGACCTCACGGGATAGTAAAGTGTCCATCGAATGCACACTTCAGAATCTCGGCAGAAGCAGGTCATCTGGGGACTATTTGCCTACTGTTTTATGAATGCTATGAATTCTGACATACTACTCTGTAGGCTTGCTGTGATAGTCAGAGTTACCGGTGTTACGCTGTGTTCAGCCGCACACCGATTACATCACTTGCCCACTGTGGCACCGCCCCCCAACCATCGTTTTGAGCTTTTATAGAAAAAAAAATCATTTAGTTCAGTTAGAAAACTGTTCCAATACTCCTTTTCTGCAGTATCGATACACCGATACCAGCTGCACATTCTCACTCTCTTCTCTCTGACGGTGAAGTGACACACACCCGCCTCCTCTCACTCACTCATCTCATTCACTCCGGGTGATCTATATAAGCTCTCAAACAGCTTGCGAGTACGAAATTGAGCTCTTTTTCGTGGCTTATTGCACTTAAATTGCCAAATACATACAAAATTATGTCAAAATGCACATCTTGCCGAGCATTCAGGTAAATACAGTAAATAGCTGAGAGAAAACGCATGTTGTGTAACAGTGTATTGATCCATGCATAAACTCTTAAAGTGACAGCAGCCTAATAAACCTGCTGCTTGTAAAGGGCCTCACTAATGTAAATGTCCTCACTAATATAGTGAAACATCTGACTAGTGAGGACATTTTACGTGTCCTGAAATGCTCATAAATCAGTCAAATCAAGTTTATATTTCCATCTAGTGTTTTGCACAGGGTTTCTGTGAGGTTAGCTGAGAAAGCATCATTAACCTGATTAAAGTCTGTGAGATGAGCTCACTGATATACGTGTGTGTGTATCACTCCTCAGACTTGCTCTGATTGAATCCCGTGAGAGACGGTGACAGTATAAAGACTCATTAAATTCTGCAGTACAAACATCAGACGGACGGTAATAATGGAGGAGAAGCACGTGAGCGTCATATGTGCTAATTAAATATGACATGGCGTCTGTGGTGTGTGCGGCTCTGACAGGCTCCTCGGAGCTCCACGTCTGTTGAAACATTGATCTGTATTAAATAAAAGAGGAGCTTCACGCCATGGATGTCTCCTTGTGTTCCTGGAGTTCCTCTGCTGCAGCGCTGGAGCGCGTGAGTCATGTGGAGCCTGTAATAGAAGCGTAGGAGACAGTAATTAGACTCTAATCCTGTTTTACTGTAGTGAAGCCACACATTACACCGAACTCTCGCTGTGAGCGTGGATGAGCCTCACACTACATCTATTGAGACAGCGTGAGACCGCTTGCAGTTTCTCAAGAGTTCCAGGGTGCATTTCCCAAAATTGTTAGCCAACTATGGTCTCAAGTTTTATTTTTGAAGGGAATGCGGCCCCATATACCTAAATTCGTTTATGTCTACGCAAATCATTTTACACCAGACTGCTTTGTACAAAGGGACAATACAAAACACATGTTTTGCTAAAAAATTTTACTCAAGGATGGATCAGTACCAACCGTTCGTGATCCAGCTTATAGTCTCCAGAGCGATACGGCAGTAATGAAAGGTAAAGCACGCACTTTATTACAATTCATCTGAGTTGTTTCACGGATATAAAGTTTACCAGTTTATTAAGCAAAAGGTATAAGGTCTGTATAGATTTATAGAAACAGACGCTTCATCTTTTGTGTGATGTACAATAGACTTCATAAAACTCATCAGTAAAGTTTTGGCCATCATTCAGACGGCTTGTACTAATAGTGGATAAAAGCAAAATGACAACATAAATTATAACCATAATTAAACTAAACTATACCTGTTATATCTCCATGCAGCATATATTCTCTGGCTTTGTAGGCATCATTGTCTGACTCCGGTTCGAACTGAACATCATTACTGACAGTTTCTGACATTTTCAGTGTGTGAGATTGTCCTGTTTTGTTGTTGTCTATAAGATGAAATATGTGCTCCTGAAGCTCCGCCCTCTTCTGGAAAGGGGGCCAAGAGCAGCAGCTCATTTGCATTTAAAGGGACACACATAAATGGCACATTTTTGCTCACCCCCAAAATCGGGCAATTTTAACATGCTATCCGCTTGTTAAGTCGTAACGTAAGGAACTTTGTTTCTGGGTCCAAGCCCTGGCTCGTTTCACTTGAGAATGCCATCGCGATGGCCGATGATGAGAAATTTTTAATTTAACATTTTAAAAAGTTAAATATTTAAAATACTTACAGTCTACACAACAGTGTCCGTGCTCACAGCATCACAGACATTAATATTTTAACAATTTATAAAAGATGAATCACTGTCTGGTCATCTGGGATTTTGGTATGGAGATTACACCACATCGTGTGTATATTAGCACCGTTTGTTGTTTTCTTGTAGTATGAGATAGAGCGTTTGGACCCGGAAGCGCTGCCGCATGATGTCAGACTTAACAACCGTATAAAAATGATCTGGCATGAAATGGTGTGAAAATGTAAAGTTGATGTCCCTGCAACAACAGACCGGATGCAATTCATTCAAGAACGCTGTGTAAGTTTACTGCAACCATGGAGCTGTGAACTTCACATACTTCTGAAAATCCGGTGTTTAGGTTCTGATGGTGTGTATCTTCCCACTGTTCTCAAGAAAATCCACATTCTTTGCTTTTCCAGCATCTTCTGCTCATGTAAGCTCGGAGATCCAGTTTTCACACTGATGATGACTGAGCGACTCACTCAGGACTGTTATACAAACTTTACAAACATTCACTGATGCTAAATTAAAAAGCGAAGTGCTCTTATTTTGTTAAATTATATTTTGCGGGTTCTGAAACGGATCTGTAGATTCGTGAGCTCAGCCGTCTCTGCTCACAGTCTGATCATGTACAGATTATTGTTTATCTGGTTCATGATATGATATTTTATTCACTGCTGCCGTTTTACACTCAAGAAAACTGATTTGTTGACAAATTATAATGACATCTTAGTTTTATTCATCTCATTTGTAATCATTTGAAGCTGTTGCCGGTCGTGCAGCGCATGAATAATGTAATAACAAGAAGAGCGGTCACTGTGAGCGATAATACATACTGTATGTGTGACAGACTGAAGTATACAGTACTTTACCCTGTACTCATAAAGAACCACTTTTTCTTAGTGCTGAAGAACATTTTAATAGCCTAAAGCAGTGGTTTCTCAACTGGTTTATCAATGGGACCCACATTTTCCCATGGTCATTAAGCCATGACCCAAGTTTTTAAGAATCTGAACCAAACAAATAGTCTTGCATCAGAAAACATTTAGACTTACATTTGTTGTTGTTTCTGTGACTACACACTTCACGACCCACCAGTTGAGAAACACTGACCTAATGAACCTTTTTCTACTATTAGGAACCTTTAGAGCAATGGAAAGATTCCTTGGATGTTGAAGGTTCTTCATGGAACCAACGGCAATAAAGAAGCTTTTCTTTTAATGGCGTGGGTCATACTGTAGATCACGGGCTGTTAATGAATCTGTGATGCTGTAATCTGATTGGTCAGTGTTGTGTTGATCCTGTGGTTTCACTGAACACTCGATCTGATTCACTTCCTTTCAGCTGCTTCAGTGAGAGGATGAGAACGAGAGCGAGTCAGTGGGCGGCCGGACGCTCATGTCTCATTTAGTGAAGGCATGTTGACTATTAGATATAAAAGTGACACTATGAGGAATGTAAAGATGAAAAGATGAATGATAATGTATGATAAACCTTCATTAACATTCATCATTTATTGGTAAAAGGGCTCTGCCGTCTGGCCATGAATGAGCGCGTGCTCTGAATATAACTCCATTTGTTAGTGTTTCATTAAATCCGTTATGGTAGACACATCATTAAAATGAACTTTTGATCGTTCGGTGTTCATCATTCAGACGTGTGGTAGATTTCCTCTGGTCTTGCGGTCTGATGTAGTGTTAGTTTCTCATTAGCCGTGATCTCTGTGTCTCCCACGTGAATTTCTTACTGGACAGATTCTCCAGCCTGATGCTCCATTAAACACGGACCGTCTTTGAGGATTTGGGTCAAGAAGTGGGTTGCCCCAGTTTCTGCCCCACTCGCAGGAAAGGTGTTCGGCCTTCAGATGACGTTCTCAAAGCCTTCAGATAGATTAGCAGTGGACATCTTCAGAGTTCAGCTCCAGCCCCAATCAAACAGCTGCCTGTCATTTTCACATAATCCTCAAAACTTTGCTTAGATTTTTCAGGTTGTTTGATCCGGGAACATGAGAAGATCTTCAGTCTGGTGCTCGTTCTCTATCTGAGACATGCAAATGACTTTAGGAGAACGTCCTCAGTAAGGGAAGAAGTTGCTCTAGTCTTTTCTTCTTTATTGTGTCGTATATCCGAGTAAAACGGCTTGCAACCGATGGAAAAGAAGATCTAAAAAACTAAACAATTCGGATAAAGTGCCAATGATCAATATACCGTATATATACTCTGATTGGTCAGGTGTTTGTGTGGAATCACATGTGAATGTTACAGGTAGACGTTTGCTCTGCTCCGATCTTATTTTAGATGCATCTCATCCATATTTCATGGACACGCTTCATTCTCATGGCTGTCACAACACGTCTTAATTTTAGCATAACACATCTGAGGTGGATGCGGCGCAGGGGCTGATGGGAGTTTCAGTGTGTTACGCTGCGTTCTGTGACCGTCACATGACAGTTTACCAGAATAGAGATAAACAGCTGAAAGTTTACTTCTACCATGTGTGTGTGTGAGGTTAATATATTTTGTGCGTTTCTGCTGAGCACATTGAGCTCCACCACAGAAGCTCTCATTCTTTCATTAGAGTTTGCGAGACAAGAAAATCTTTGCACTAAAGGGAATACATTAAACCAAATGCATTTTCCTTCCAGCAAATCAATGCAGCTTGAGTTAAAAGAACATAGAAAGTGCTGTTGCTGTCCAGAGAGAGAACGAGTGAGCTTACGGCTACAGTGGTGAACGCTCCTGTACCAGCGTGTCACGGGTTCGAATGCATGAGTAAAACCCAGCTATAACAAAACATGTTCTAAAGATTTATTTCTGAATGTTCTATGAACGTTCAAAATGTCCAGTTTCTTAAAATGTTTTAAAACGTTTTTTCTTGGTTACATGAACGTTAAGGGAACATTGTATCATTCTTCAAACATAATGAGAACGTTACTTTAGAATGTTCTCTGAACATTCTGAAACAAGTAGTAACATTTAAAAAACGTTAAAAGAACGTCCAACTAAAGCACTTCAGAATAAATGTTCTATGAGCTGAATAAATTGAGAATCATGCTTTTTTAATTTAAAATAGAGATCACGAATGTTAATTAGTGCAGTCTGTTTAAAAAAAATTAAATTAATTAAATTTAAAAATCGGTTTCATTACTGGATGAATCAACTATTTTGAACAAATCTCTTGAATGAATGATTCATTTTAACAGTCTCCACCTACTGGTGTAACAATGTAATTGAAACAATCTTTATTTGGAGCGTCAAGTTACTTTCAAAATGTGATAGACACCGTAGACATCAGTGTTTATATCCGAAATGTAAAGTTTTATTCTAGTTTTCCTGTGATAATCTGAATTATTGTAAGACAGAAATAATAATGGTATAATAATTTGAAAAGCTGTTTCATATCTAAACATAACAACTGCAGATCTGAATGTTCACTGTGATCATACTTGTCAAAGCCAAATCACATCTTTTAACGATTAATCGGGCAGCTCTACCAGAACGACTCTAACTCTAACTGAACGTTCTGTTAATGTTACTGGAAGAACGTTCGTTCATAATTTTGAGAGAACCTTGCCAGAACATTAAATAAAGTTCTGAGAACGTTCCCTGTCAGTTGCGTAGCTTGAACCCGTGTGATAAAGCAGCAAACGATCAAATCTTCTTTATTTTCTTCTTTGTTTTTGTTTTGCGAGACACCATTCAGTCTGTACCTTTCTGTGCGGGTCAGAGAAAAGTCCATTACAGACAGACGAGGCCTTTACCGTCGCTCTCCAATCACCTTTCATAAGTGACGGTTTACCCGAGACAGTAATGAGAGGTTTGAGCCGGGCGTACGGCGCGTGAAGCTTTCACAGGGTTAACAGGATTATAAACCTCTGCCATTATCCTGTCAGCCATGACCGACTACGGCAAAGAGGATTTCAGCACAATGCAGATTCATCCAACACGCTCTCTCCGCCCGCAAATAAGCCACCGACGATAACGGCACGCGTCATAGCAGTTATCGTAATGTGTTTATGCCGACGTCCTGATTATGTTTATGTAATTGAAGCGGCGGCTTACAGCAGCACCTGAGTGAGGATTTCCAGCCCAAATCTCTCTCTTCACGCTCCGTTAACGGCGTCAGACATCAGATCTTCCCTTTAATAATGCCGTGGATTGTGTGAGAGGGACATTAAATGATTTTCAGTGAGGGTGGAAATCGATTAAGGAGCAGATGAACGACCTCTTACTGGCCGAATTTCTCCTGATAATCTGATTAATCGCATGACCGGCGGCGTTTCGCACGGATGAAAAGACTGTGTTGTTTTCCGTGACCTGAAATGCAGCTGTGTTTGTAACCTTTGATTAACAGTGTTATGATGGTGACACGAGCCCAACATGTTTTAATTATAAAGACTCGCTCACACACACGCAGCGGCGGTCGCTTGTGAGATCACAGCGATCGGTGGCACTTTAATTTCACAGAGTCATTTCAGTAGATTAGCAGCTGAGAGAGAGAGAGGGAGAGAAAGAGAGAGATTTGAGAGTCTGTTTCCTTTTTTGGTTTATCTGGATTCAGATTATCTGTAATCTGGGCCTCTTTAATTTACTCCGCTCTGGGTCAGATCTGTCCATCAAAATGAAAAAACTCTCCCCTGCTGGAGCCTCTCTATTGGCCGGATGTGTGATTGGCAGCTGGTGGGCGGGTCTGTGTGGATAATATCTCAGACAGAGGTTTTGTCTACATGTTTCAGAGATCGATGAAATCACTTGCGCCGCAGACGGCGGATGCTGCAGATATTACAGTGATGTTTTATCATGCAGATTACAATCACTCCATTCTGCCGCTCTGAGGCCCGTCTGTGTCAAACTCACTGGTGTAGACGGTCGTTTCTGTCGATTATGGTTGTTCTGTACAATAAAAGATTGCAGAGTTTTAGCATATAATCTGTGCGTTCACAACTTCAGTCTGTGTGAGTTTTTTTTAAGGCAAAAAATTACAGGTGATTTTGGTAAAAATGAAAACCTTCCCCAGTTGTTTAATCACAGTACATTAAGACAATTGTTTGGTGTTACAGGTTTTCTGCATTTTAAATATGCAAATGAGGCATTGTCTAATTAAATATGCACACATTTTTGCATACATTTCAAGCACATAAATCTGTACACTGGATGAAGCCAGATTCATAATTCTTGTTTTATTTTGTTGACATTAGAGTTAAAAGTTTATACACTCTAAAAAAAATGCTGGGTTGTTTTGACCCAGCGAATGAGTTGTTTTAACCCAGTGGTTGGGTTAAATGTTTGCTCAACCTGCTGGGTAGTTTTATTTAACTGAACTATTGTTTAAAAATTACTGTATTTCATGCTTAAAATGAACCCAAAGTATATTGGAAATGAACATTTATTAATAAGTTTAATGAATAATAATTAAACAATAAACATTTAATAAATTTAATGCTTATCAATAAATGTTCACCTTTTGATTATTATCGTTGCCTCTAGTAATTATGTGTCTGATTTTTAATTTCTAATATCTTATTTCTTATTTTGGGTTCATTTTAAGACAGACATATAAGTCGTTTTTAAACTATTTTGTTGGGTAAAATAAAACATTTAACCCAACCGCTGAGTCAGAACAACCCAGTCGCTGGGTTTGTCCATTTTCAACACAACTTGGGTTGTTTTTAACCCAGAATTTTTAGAGTGTACAGAAGGGATTGTGAATTTCTCTTTTTATCACTGCATAAATCAGAAAATACTGTCAACAGACAGAAACAAATACATTTCCACCATGTTTTTAGGAGTAAAATGTTCTATAAATCAGGCGAATGATTTATGAACACACCTTCAGAATATAGATATGAGGTTTGGTGTGTGAAGCTGCAGATGCAGAGAGATAAAGCGCAATAAAATAAACACTTAAATGTGTATTTTGATGTTTTCTTTAAGATAAGATAAGATTGACTTTATTGTCCCGAAGGAAATTTGTCTTGGACACATACAATACACATCACACACAATATACAATACATAAATTACCATAAACTAACTAAAGTTACACTTGTCTGAATAAACAGAGATCAAGACCTCCAGTGCCGGTCTTTCTGAGGGAGAAAGTCTTTGTAAGCGTCTGTCCTTCAGTGACGGCAGGACTGAGAGTAAATCACCGCAGCGGACAGCTCGTCCATTAGTGGCCACGGCAGTAAATCCTCATTTGTGTCTCCAGCTGCGTTCAGCCTCACCATGACCTGACGCAGAGCTCAGAGGACGTCAGCATCTTTGCACCTTCTGTTAGATTTTTAAATATTTTAAAGAGCCAATATTATACCCTTCAAGTCTTTTTTGGCTCTACTAGAACAGGTTTTCCTGCTTGATGTTGATTATTTTCCTCATATTCTCCATTGTTGCAGCTCCTCTCTTCCCAGTCTGTCAGTAACGCTCTGTTTACTTCCTGTCTCTATGAAGCCCCTCCTTCTGAAAAGCACAATGTGCTCTGATTGGTCGGATGGAGCAGTGTGTTGTGATTGGTGTTTGGGAAATGTCCCGCCCCTTACCATAACCGCCAGTTTCGACACACTACTAACTAACCCAACCAGGCCCCGCCCCTTTATTATGCGCATTAATTATTTAAATGAGGAATATTGTGAAGAAAACTCAAGATGGAGGCGTTTCAGGAGTTCAGAAACACTGACACTGATATAGAGAAGAACTGGAACTTTGCAGAGCTTTTTCGTGATCAAACAGCAACATTGATGAACAAGCAGAGTAAGTTGCAAATTGTGTTGCTTTAGCTCATTTTATTTATGCTGAACGAGAGGCTCGAGCCTGTCGTACAAATGCGCTTAATTGAGAATCCACTGTAAATACAGTGAGTGATTCAGAGGCTGGTTGTTTTCCGTGTGTTTGCTCTAATGGCCGTCGCATCTGTCAGCCATCATCAAACTGACGTTTGCCGAGACGCAGCTGCTGTTCTGAGGATAAATCAACACGTGGACCAGAATAAACTCCGTTAGATGACGTTCATCTGTTCACAGATGTTGGAGTTTCCTCTTCTGATGTTGTTGATCCTCAGGCCTTTAGTTCATGTTCTGATCGGCTCCTGTTGTTAAACGGGTGAATAAATGTGTGCGGCCTTTAACCGGTAGATGTTTCACAGCTGCTCACGTCGGCTCTGTTGACTTCTTGCTTACGCCTCATTTTTCACTGGTTTTGCAGTCGGTCGCGTTTCAGCAGAATTGCTGATCTTCATGATCTAAAACTGAACAGACGCTCTGACAGAGAGGAAACGGCTCCATCACGCCGTCTGGTGTTATTATACAGCTCAATGACACACACACACACTCTCTGGGACGTTTGTGTGTGAGATGTTGGACAGAAGCCCAGGTGTGTGTCGAGAACAGCGCAGGTGAAGCTGAGTGATTGTTATATTTATAAGGATCAATAGTGTGTGAGTGAGTGATTGTAAATGAAGAGCGACTGTGGTGAACCTGACCTGCAGATTCAGTTCAACACACACCGCTTCAGGAAGTGTTCAGTCAGAGATCAAACTATCGTCCATATGGCTGTGATATACAGATATAATATAATAATGACATTAAACACGGCAGACCAAGAGAATCTGCTGACTGTTTGTTTGTCGTTTTGCTGATTTAAATGGGAGAAGTGTGTGAAACGGAGCTGAAATCTGAGAGCATCATCAGATCGGCTCAAAAACACTCGTGACCGTATGAATGATGCTGATGTTTGAGGGTCATAAATCATCATCTACAGTCAATGTGAATCATTCATCAAAACATCACAATATACAGCAGAAACTGTGGAGAACATACAAGAGATCATAGAAAACAAGAGCTGATATTGACTGATACTGATATGATAATCCATATATTACACGTGTGTGTGTGTGAGTGTGTGTGTGTGTGTGTGTGTGTGTGTGTGTGTGTGTGTGTGTGTGTGTGTGTGTGAGTGTGTGTGTGTGTGTGTGTGTGAGTGTGTGTGTGTGTGTGTGTGCGTGTGTGTGTGTGTGAGTGTGTGTGTGTGTGTGTGTGAGTGTGTGTGAGTGTGTGTGTGTCCTCTTTGATATCCCACTGCAGATAATATTCACCTACGTGTGAATGATATTGAACAGTACAACCAGATGCCCTAAAGCTGTGCGTGTGTGTGTGTGTGTGTGTCTCTGGTCACAAAGATCAAACTTTAACCAGAACGACACCAGTGGCCATGTGGACACAGGCTGGAAAACTCATTACTGCTGGCCTAGATTCACACACACACACACACTCACACGCACCTATAATCCTCAGCCTGCGGCGGCGGCAGCACAGAGCAGCGCAGCGCCAGATAAACGGGGAATAATGCGTCAGATCTGCGGCTCTTCTGAGCGATAAACGTCTCGGGATAAACAAGTGTGAACACAAACTCATTCAGCGAAGGCGTCTCTATGGCGACAGGCTCGTTTTCTCTCCTCTAGAACGACTGTTGTGTGTTAAATAATCAGTAGTAATCAATAATCGGGTCAGGATGCACGTCCTCGCTCTCGTTCTGTAATGTCTGTGTTTGAGCGGCTGGTTATTTAAAGCTCTTTATTGCATGGAGAGAGAATCATGGGAAATCACGGAGGACTCACTGTTCTCTGACCTCAAACGCTTCCATGAACACAAATGACATTTAACATGATCCGAGTCACAGATTACTGACAGAAGCCACGCGCTGATGCTCACACACACACACACACACACACGTGTGTACCGAAAGATTTAAAGTCGTCATGAAAGGGAAGTTGCACTAGTCTTTTCTTCTCTATAGTGTCGTATATCTGAGTGAAACGCTTCAAACAAGAACAAATGTAGGGCGTCATCAGAGAAGAGATGCTGCAGAAGGGAGTTATTCTGATTCAAGATTATGAATTTAATACAATAATGATGTGCAAGCAATGCTTCCCGTAGTAATCAGTAATAATGTTGACGTTGTTATTTGAGGGTATGAATCGGGTCACGCATGAACACCAGTACACACGTCAGTTTCACCCGCCTCAGTGTTCAAACATGAAACCAGTGCAGCTGTAATGACTTTCTGTCTGTTTGAAGAATTATACTTGAACACACTGAGAAACACTGAATAAATGAACGAGAATGAAAGAAGAATGGTGATGCAGCAGCTGCGTTCATGTCAGATGCATGAGAAGGTTTCCACAGCCCATCTCATCATGCGAGTGCACTGAACACACACTCTCACACTCACACACACACACACTCTCTGTGTCGCGGTGAGGTAGCAGCTTTCGTGCTAATCGATTCAACCCTTCCTGTTTGATTAAACACGGTCAGTGAGTCGTCCTGCTCCGCTGCTCCAGCCAATCACAAGCTGAGCTGTGTTGGGTCATTATGCTGTTAACACACTCTGATTGGCTGAGGCCTCGGACCTCAGGCACAGTTAATGAAGGCGCTGCCAAACCGCCGTAACATCCACATGTGTGCGAGTGGATATTAATGAGCCCAATGATCAGACGTGAACACAAGCAGAAACCTCAGGCAGTTTGTGTGTGTGTGTGTGAATATCTCCAGCTCAGCTCTGCCTGTGAGACAGTGAACAAATGCTAATGAAATTATGTGAAATCCACTCGGGAAGGAAACGTCTCTTCCTGAACGACTCATGAAATTGACTTTCATAATTCCAGATATCATCAGATTTCCCTGCTGAAAATGGCACGTGGTGAAGTTCATTGTTTTAGAGAACATCTTTGCGTTGCTGCAGTTTTGGTTAAGCATGAGGAGATTGTTTGAGAAGATCAGAACATTTCATGCATATATTGCGATCTATATTGACACCTTAATCTGCACGTTTCCACCCACAGCGCCGCTATTTTGTTTGTCAGTTCTAACGTCATGGCAAAAGTTGGAGCAAAGCATGCTAACTATTTAGATTCTCATTAGCTTGGATAGATTTCTAAAAAAGCAGCGTTTCTGTCCTAGCGATATTTTGGAAAAAATATTAGACCATTCACAGCATTTGATAGCAATCATAAACGTTAGCCTGGTGTGTATGGCTCTGTTTGGCAAACAGGTACGCTATGTATAGTGGGCGTCCATACGGGATTTGCACAAAAGATGAACATGACGGCACATGCTAGTGATGAGTTGAATCAACTCCACAGCAACTACATAAATGTATCCACTAACCATTCAGAAACGTCTAAAAGTTGTAACTTCTTCCTGAGTCTCTCCATCAGTGTCGACTCCGGTTTGAACAATGTAAGGCTGAACACCGTCGTCATTTTGGCTGCGTGAGATTCTCCAGCTTTGTTGTTTTCAAGCGACCGAAGCGTGAGCTGTTAAAGCTCCGCCCTCTTCTGGAAAGGGGGCCGGGAGCAGCAGCTCATTTGCATTTAAAGAGACACACACAAAAACGGCGTGTTTTTTCTCACACCCAAATAGGGGCAAATTTGACAAGCTATAATAAATGATCTGTGGGGTATTTTGAGCTGAAACTTCACAGACACATTCTGGAGACACCAGAGACTTATATAACATCTTGTGAAAGGGGCATAATAGGTCCCCTTTAAAGACCAGATAACTCTGAACGAAACGTTCTATTAACTTTACTGGAAGAACATTTGTTCATAACTTTGAGAGAACCTTGCCAGAACGTTCTGAGAACGTTCCCTGTTTGCTGGGTCCACCACACAATGATCAGTCTTGTGTTGGCCAGTGTTTCTCTGATTCATCTTTAGCACATGAAACGCTTCATGATTCCTCAGGTGTTCGTATCCTTGAAGCTGCAGCACTGAACTATTACTCATCTGCTTGAACTGATCTAAAATAAAAGACAGTCAGAATTAAGATGTTTATGTTTGGCTGTATTGTTCTGTTTTAAAGGCCGTCTGGTGTTAATGGGTTCGGTTGCGGCGTGTGTTAGTTGTTTGTATCGAATGTTGCTTTAAAGGTCAGATATGATGCTGGAAAGGTAATTGAAATTCCGGAGCACACAATGATTCCTGTGAAAGTTTTCCGGTCTCCTCCTGCTGACTTCATTCTTTTCTCTGTGAACTTTAATCTCTCCCACTTTAAGTGGCCGTATCTCAAATGCTTGCATGATTATGAATCGGGAATCATGGGAGTAAGTCAGTGGGAGTGAGCAATTGTGTCCGTGATCCGCCTTTTTCCTTTGAAATGGAAAATGAACATCAGTCTTTGACTGGATAATCCTCTTTCAATAAAACAGAGTCCATTTAGAAAGCTTTTAGCAAATCAGCCATCTATTCTCAAAGACTTCACAAGGACAAACCAAACAGCTGACACATCCAGAGTTCAGCAGCCATTATGAGCCCTCAGATTTACATAACGCCTGCGAAAACACCACCTCATCATGATTGTGTTGTTTTAGCAGAAGTGCCTCTCGTTGAGCGACCTGTGGCGTACAGGACAATAACGAGCAGCAGTGATCAGACCTGAACACGCACACGTGTGTGTTCGACGCCGCCGCTGACAGGCGTGAGCGATGAGCGAGAGCGGCTCTTATGACAGGACAAAGAAATGACGCCGTTTATGTCCATTTACAGCTGGAGTAAGTGGAGCCTCTGTGTCTGTCCCACGGCCCCTGAACCGACTCATTAAACTCCATGTCAGGACAATGAAATGTAGCGTTTATTAATGAGGGGCCGTTTGAAAGAGTGTGCGGGAAGAGATTTTAGCTCCTTTTGTCTTGCGTTGAAGATTTATGACCACCAAGAGATTCCCAGTGTGCTGATTCACCTTTAGATTAATCCATTCTGATAAATCTTTATTCATTTTTCAGCACACCAGAGCCTCGACAGTAAGGACGTGAACAGATCCGTAATGGAGCGCATCATGCGGTGTGCTGTCCGTTTATTCTACAAATAATGAAAAATGAATTGATATTCTACATGCAAGTCTGTGCTATCTATTAAAATAGATCCTTATCGTTGAACCCTGAACCTTCGGCTCTCTTTCCCGAGCTTTAACCACCGCTAGCACATTCAGCAGGCTGTGAGTTGAGTTTGGGCCCTCAGGGACGCAGCGGAGAGCCGGGTTTTTGTTGCCCACGGTCCAGCAGGCTCTGGAGGCAAAAGGTCACTCATAAAACTGCTCCTGCAAACTCTTTCCATTTCGTTGAGAGCAGAACACGTCGGCGGGGTCGCTCATGACATCTCCTGAACTGTGTGTTGTACATCAGAATTGCTTCAATCAAACACAAGTTGTTTTTTGTTCAGATGCTGGCTGTGACTCAGAAATTGGATGCTTGCTTTTGTCACATGCTCTCAAATTGGCCGGTTTCTCGGGAACTCAGAAAAGCAGGAATCCAGAGAGCTGAGCAAAATCAATATGTGAATCGGCCAGCGAGATTTGAGAACTAAAGAACGGCGTTTACAGTCGAGACACTCATTTCCTGCAGCACAGGTGTGTGTGATTCCTTCAGATGATGAGCTTCTCTTCTGTGACCACATTTGGGTTTATAAACAGCATGTTTGATTGTGTTTGTGTTTGAAATGCTGTTTAGTGTGTGTATGTGTGTGTGTGTGTGTGATTTCATATTTCTGTAAATAAGACACATGGAGGAAAATGATCTACTTATGGAAGAGAAAATGATAGAGAGATAGACAGACAGGCAGATAGATGGACAGACAGACAGACAGACAGATAGATAGATAGATAGACAGACAGACAGGACAGAGATAGATAGATAGACAGAGATAGATAGATAGATAGATAGATAGATAGATAGATAGATAGATAGATAGATAGATAGATAGATAGACAGATAGATAAACAGATAGATAGATAGACAGATAGATAGACAGAGATAGATAGATAGATAGACAGACAGACATAGATAGATAGATAGATAGATAGCTAGATAGATAGACAGACAGACAGACAGACAGACATAGATAGATAGATAGATAGATAGATAGATAGATAGATAGATAGATAGACAGATAGATAGACAGAGATAGATAGACAGAGATAGATAGATAGACAGACAGACAGACAGACAGACAGACAGATAGATAGATAGATAGATAGACAGACAGACAGACAGACAGACAGATAGACAGACAGACAGACAGACAGATAGATAGATAGATAGATAGATAGACAGACAGATAGATATATAGATAGATAGATAGACAGACAGACATAGATAGATAGACAGACAGACAGACAGACAGATAGATAGATAGATAGATAGATAGACAGACAGACAGACAGATAGATAGACAGACAGACAGACAGATAGATAGATAGATAGATAGATAGATAGATAGATAGATAGATAGATAGATAGACAGACCGACAGATAGATAGATAGATAGACAGACAGACATAGATAGATAGACAGACAGACAGACATAGATAGATAGATAGATAGATAGATAGATAGATAGATAGATAGACAGATATATAGATAGATAGACAGACAGACAGACAGATAGATAGATAGATAGATAGACAGACAGACAGACAGATAGATAGATAGATAGATAGATAGACAGACAGACATAGATAGATAAATAGATAGATAGATAGATAGATAGATAGATAGACAGACAGACAGACAGACATAGATAGATAGATAGATAGACAGACAGACAGACAGATAGATAGACAGACAGATAGATAGATAGATAGATAGATAGATAGATAGACAGACAGACAGACAGACAGATAGATAGATAGACAGACAGATAGATAGATAGATAGATAGATAGACAGACAGACATAGATAGATAAATAGATAGATAGATAGATAGATAGACAGACAGACATAGATAGATAGATAGATAGACAGATATATAGATAGATAGACAGACAGACAGACAGATAGATAGATAGATAGACAGACAGACAGACAGATAGATAGATAGATAGATAGACAGAAAGATAGATAGATAGATAGATAGATAGACAGACAGATAGATAGACAGACAGACAGACAGACAGACAGACAGATAGATAGATAGATAGACAGATAGACAGATAGATAGATAGATAGACAGAAAGATAGATAGATAGATAGATAGACAGAAAGATAGATAGATAGATAGATAGATAGATAGATAGATAGATAGATAGATAGACAGAATCACTGGATTCTTCTGAATGCAGCTTTCATGTGTTTCTTGGACATAATGAATAATTTGTGCTAGAACAGATTTTTAAAGTAACTTATCTCTGAAAATAATGTCCACGTTTTCAGTTCTGATCACATGAAAGTTATTCATCCTCTTTGATTTGATTTGATTTTCCACAGTTCTGTGGTTCCTCAGGCTCTGGCTTCACACCCACCTGCTCTCTGGAGTTCAGATGCTGAATCTAATTACAAAACTAGAAGACAAAATTCAGTTCCTGCAGCATGAGAGAAGAGAGCTGCTCCATATTATCTATTCAGTGTGAGAAATGAACAAAAGATTCAACCTCTTTGTTCATCCTGTACGGAAAAAAGGCCCTTGAGGGAATCTCAGAACTTCTGTCAAAGCTTTATGAGTCCCAAACGTCTGAATTTACCCACTGAAAAGCTGCAGATTCACCAGAACATGAACATGATCATGTCCGAGAGAGAGGACTGTGCTGACGTCACGCTCAGAGAGGATGTTGATCATGAGCTTCATAAACCTGATGAGACAGATGAGAAAACGCTGATCTTTACAAGCGTCATGTCCATTCAAACAGGCTCTGTCTATCTGTCTATTTGTCTGTCTAGCTGTCGTTCTCTCTGACTGAACGGTTCAGTGCAGGACTGTTGGCTCTTAAAATACATGCAGGATGCTTGTTTAGCTTTAGTCACAACACAAATGTTGTGTGTGTGTGTGTGTGTGTGTGTGTGTGTGTTTTCATTCTCTGCTGTGATTGATGTGCTTATAAGCGTATTTTAACTCTGTCAGGATTGTTCAGGCAGTTGTGGGAATACGCAGCGGTAATAAATTCATCATGACTCCACAATCTATCAGGCCACATTTAATTAATGCTGTTTTAAGGATTCAGAGCCACACGACACATGAGGAACTGCAGCATCTGCATTATAATCACAAGCCTCTCTTATTAAAGATGTACATCACTAAAGCAGCTCGAGTATGAAGATGATGCTATAAAGAGTCTGTATGGAAAACACTATAAATACATGAGCGGCCCCATGAAAGGCCGAGAGTTTCAGTCTCTGATCTGATGCTGCAGTGGAAACGGCTGAAAGATTCAGAACTGAAGGTGTTTTTCTGTGGTGTCGACCCGTGACGTCACACAGCGAGACTTTTATTTCCACTCAGATGAAGCTGTGAATGCCCAGCATGTTCGGACCCAGCAAGTTCATGCTATTTCAGAGCTTTAGAGTTTGTTTTCTCTGAACCAGCGATTGTCCGTTGACTGACTGTTTGGAAACCTGTCTGGAACTAAGTAGATGTTATTTTTGCAGTTCCGCTGGAAACATTAATGACACACTGCAGCTCTAAATGAATTCATTGAACATCAGCATGATGAGTTCATCCAGATGATGTCACTGGCATTGTCAGGGATTGGCTCGTGGTGATGACATCTTGACTGAACTGTTTAGCGCCATTTCTCCCCACACAAGGATGATCATATTTGGGGTCTGTGGCATGTAAAAGTCGCTACATTGTTGATTGTAGCGACTTCAGACTGACTGTGAACTGCTGACGGAGAGACTCCGCCCATCCACTACATGACATCATCACTGTTTCAGTCTTTAACGATGTGGGACGTGACCCAGGCTGGAATCAAACCCGGGTCTGAGTCCGACATCATGATCGTTAGTTAAACGACGTAGAGCATCTCTTACCTTCCACCATTAGCCTGTTTAATTCACTGCTGTGAAGGTTGTTGTTTAATATTATGATAATTAGTGTTTGTGTTGAGTAATAGGTGTCGTTTTCTTCTTTCTTCTTTCTTCTTTCTTTGAATGCACACAGTGACCTTCAGTTTATTATAAGTCTCTTTAAATGCTTTTTAAAGCAGAATGGATTCTGATTGGCTGTCAAAGTTTTTATCGTTCATCAGCTGGAAAAAAATCCTCTGATTTTGAAATGATTCCACTGAAATTGTTCATTTACGTTGTTATTGTTATAGTTGTGGCATGGAATTCAGCATTTTCATAGAATTAGAGCAGTTGTTAAAAGGTTATTGTTATAGTTATCGTTACAGTTGTGGTGTAAAAGGCCTTAAATCGCTGGTAGGTAAACCCTCATTAGTTCAGTTTGGTTTGTGTATGTAAAACATTATTCTCAGGCAGAATTGATCGATTGCTTAGTATTGATCCACAATGTCCAATGAGTGTCAAGGAAACAACCTGTAACGAGACGGCAGAATAATGGGCTGATCTCCTGACCTCTCCACTGTGACCTCTGACCCTATATCATCCATGTTGTTTTGAGGTGTCATGTGATTCTGGAGTATTTTAGTTAGTTAACACAGTTGTAAGCGCTTTTTTCTAAAGCGTCCTGGCATTTGTTGGTTGATGTGTGTTGGAGCGACGAGTGTCTGGACTTGCTAATGGCCGTGATTGAAGAGTTTAGCCTGGTCAGCGCTGCCAAAGCACTCAGTATGCGCAGGACGATAGAGACAGAGGCGCGTTTGTGCATCTCATGTGCTGATCGATCAGGGCCGAGGATCTCCTTGTGTGTGTGTGTGTGTGTGTGTGTGTGTGTGTGATGCACTGAAAGAGCCGTGGGGAGTGTCGTGTTCCTCTGTGAAATTTCAATTAGAAATAACTTTATTGCTTATTGCTCCCTAGAGACAACGATCTTATCTGTGCCATCAATAACAGCAGGTCTGTCTGTCAAACCGCCGAGAGCTGCAGCACAACAACACTTATAGTCTCACTCTTACACACACACACACACACACACTCACATACACACACTTGTCTCTGTGTCAGTGATCGTGTTTATTTCCTCTCGGCTGATAATTTACTTTCTACACAGGTTTGAATCTTTCGTAATGATGAACAGCTCTCAGCGTTTGATTACCAGGTCTGTTTATTTCAGATACTCAGTATTTGTTTAGGTCACTCTGTGTTTGTTTGAGTCGATGAGTGTATTATATTTGTCAGAATTAGAATGAGCTTTTATTGCCAAATGTGTTCACACAAATAAGGGGTTTGTACTGGTGATAGAAGCTTCAAGTGCACAGAAATAAAAGAAAAAAGAGAAATAGTGATTATACACTGGTGTTCAAAAGTTTGGGGTCAGTAAGATTTTTGAATGTTTTTGAAAGAAGTCTCTTCTGTTCACCAAGGCTGCATTTATTTGATCAAAAATACAGTAAAATTGTGCACACAGTGGACATGATTTCAGAGCAACTTTACAGAAAAATACTGCAGTGATAATTATTCCAAAGGTCATTATTGAACACATTGAACAGTCTCTGATATTGAGTCATGAACCTATTGAGTCACACATGAGTCATGTCAGTCTTTTCTGAGGTTCATTTGAGTCACGGATCACTAGCGTTTGAATATACACAGTGAATATACAGTTTGTACAGTATAGAAATCATTACGTCTAGGGTTAGGGTGTGAGACAGACAGGTTCAGTGTTCAGAGAGACAGGTTCAGTGTGAGAGAGACAGGTTCAGTGTGAGAGAGACAGACAGGTTCAGTTTTCAGAGAGACAGACAAGTTCAATGTTCAGAGAGACAGGTTCAATGTGAGAGAGACAGGTTCAGTGTTCAGAGAGACAGGTTCAGTGTGAGAGAGACAGGTTCAGTGTTCAGAGAGACAGGTTCAGTGTGAGAGAGACAGACAGGTTCAGTGTTCAGAGAGACAGACAGGTTCAGTGTTCAGATAGACAGGTTCAGTGTTCAGATAGACAGGTTCAGTGTTCAGAGAGACAGGTTCAGTGTGAGAGAGACAGACAGGTTCAGTTTTCAGAGAGACAGACAGGTTCAATGTTCAGAGAGACAGGTTCAATGTGAGAGAGACAGGTTCAGTGTTCAGAGAGACAGGTTCAGTGTGAGAGAGACAGGTTCAGTGTTCAGAGAGACAGGTTCAGTGTGAGAGAGACAGACAGGTTCAGTGTTCAGAGAGACAGACAGGTTCAGTGTTCAGATAGACAGGTTCAGTGTTCAGATAGACAGGTTCAGTGTTCAGAGAGACAGGTTCAGTGTGAGAGAGACAGACAGGTTCAGTTTTCAGAGAGACAGACAGGTTCAATGTTCAGAGAGACAGGTTCAATGTGAGAGAGACAGGTTCAGTGTTCAGAGAGACAGGTTCAGTGTGAGAGAGACAGGTTCAGTGTTCAGAGAGACAGGTTCAGTGTGAGAGAGACAGGTTCAGTGTTCAGAGAGACAGGTTCAGTGTGAGACAGACAGGTTCAGTGTTCAGAGAGACAGGTTCAGTGTGAGAGAGACAGACAGGTTCAGTTTTCAGAGAGACAGGTTCAGTGTGAGAGAGACAGGTTCAGTGTTCAGAGAGACAGGTTCAGTGTGAGAGAGACAGGTTCAGTGTTCAGAGAGACAGGTTCAGTGTGAGAGAGACAGACAGGTTCAGTGTTCAGAGAGACAGACAGGTTCAGTGTTCAGATAGACAGGTTCAGTGTTCAGATAGACAGGTTCAGTGTTCAGAGAGACAGGTTCAGTGTGAGAGAGACAGACAGGTTCAGTTTTCAGAGAGACAGACAGGTTCAATGTTCAGAGAGACAGGTTCAATGTGAGAGAGACAGGTTCAGTGTTCAGAGAGACAGGTTCAGTGTGAGAGAGACAGGTTCAGTGTTCAGAGAGACAGGTTCAATGTGAGAGAGACAGGTTCAGTGTTCAGAGAGACAGGTTCAGTGTGAGAGAGACAGGTTCAGTGTTCAGAGAGACAGGTTCAGTGTGAGAGAGACAGGTTCAGTGTTCAGAGAGACAGGTTCAGTGTGAGAGAGACAGACAGGTTCAGTGTTCAGAGAGACAGACAGGTTCAGTGTTCAGATAGACAGGTTCAGTGTTCAGAGAGACAGACAGGTTCAGTGTTCAGATAGACAGGTTCAGTGTTCAGACAGACAGGTTCAGTGTTCAGAGAGATAGACAGGTTCAGTGTTCAGACAGACAGGTTCAGTGTTCAGACAGACAGGTTCAGTGTTCAGCAGGAAGTGCAGCAGGAAGTGAGTGCTGCAGTGCTGGAGAGGTCGTGCTGTTCTCTTTTATGTAGCAGCAGCGTCTGAGGCGGCCAGGGGCTCTATTGATTGTCTGAGGCTTATGTTTTATTGAAGAGAGAGTGTGTGCGTGTGCGTCTGTTCTTCATCCTCACTGACTCAGTCTTCCTCCTGTTTCTCACTGCATTTGCTCTCCTCTCACTAACCCTTCTCTTTTCTGTTATTTCTAGGGTGTGTTTTTTTTTTCATTTCTCTCTTGAATCCCATCATCCATCTCTTCTAATCTCTGTCTGTCTATCTCTCGGGGCCGCTCTAATCATCTGTCTCGCAGCATCTGATATCAGACGAGTGGTTAGTTTAGCTGTTTATCTCTCATCCCTCCAGAGACGAGAGGCTGCTTCTCTGATTCTCTCAGAGCTGTTTGTGTCATCCAGATTAATATCAGGCTGAAGCATTCGATCCTCCAGCCGCCAGTGTGCGCTGATGTCACATAACCTCACTGGTCACATGTCCTACATCAGATACTGCTCATGCTGGAATCATTCCGTAGATCCATTTGTTCACACTGTGGAGACCGTCAGCTGAAGTTCACTTTTGGTTTATTTGAGTCTGAACGACTGAACGAATGAGTGTGTCAATCGTTCAACTCGTTCTCGTTCAGAACGGATCAATTGTAACTGTAAATGTGACACAAGAATGTTACTGAAATATATTATTTTTAGTCTGTTATTGTCTTCTTTTGAATAGTCATTCTCAGCTGTCCACACAATGGAGAAAATGTAATCTTCTTTGTCATTTGTGAGGAAAACACACATTTTAATTAAGCATAATAACTTTAGTGCTTTTTAATGAATCAATTCAATTAGTTGCCACCTACTGGTGTAAATATGTCATCATCTAAAGAAATGTTCAATGAACAAATTAGTCTTTTTGATGAACAGATTAAGAAGACTGGAGTCACTAGGATGAATCAATTATTAATCACCTCACTCACTCCGGACGTATTTCTGTACATTCACTACAAGTTTCATCATTACAGGGTTAGTTCACCCATCATTTACTCTCCCTCTTTCTTTCTTCTGAAGACTTTTTGAAGAACTTTGAAAACCAAGCAACATTGGAGCCCATTGATTTTCAGCATGTTTCATGTCGCGTCCTGCTGAAACTCACGGCTACCTACCGTGATCTACCTTTAGTCCATCTCGGAGCAGAAGCGCACGTTTCAGCAACTTGTGGTGTGGAAGAGAAAAGAGTTCATAACAGTGCCAGTAGAGATGCCTTTGTCATCTCTATAATGGAGAATTTTCCCTCTGGAACCAATTTACTGTGCCAGACCCTTCCCGGGGCCGCAGCGGCTCCTGTGTCTCTTTACAGGTGTGTTAAGCATCTTTCAGACGCCCCGGCGGACCTTTATTAGCCCCAGAACTGCAGCTGTAAACCTGAAAACTGCCTCTGTGAGACTCACCTGCTATTACTCTCCAAGAGGAGAAAAGTTAACAAAAACAAGAGGCAGGAGTGAATTTCTTTCCTGGTAATTGGCGGCGGGGATCGACAAATCTCTGTTTGCCGTCTCTGCATGTGGCGTCACGCGCGAGTCAACACGGCTGCGTTGGAGCTCAGCTCTGTAAACAGTGAGCGGCTCGTGTTCGTGCTGTTTGATTAAATGTCAGGTGAGTCTGCCGTCCACTCATTAACCTTGCTCAATCCAAGCCTGACCTTTTCACTCATTCATCCGCTGCAAGTGCGTTAGCTGCGTCTGGAGGCCGTTTGACCTCGCGTTCGGGTCGCTTTGAATCCGGCGGAAGGTGTTTGAGCAGAAACAGACACTCTTGCTTTGATCTGTGATTGCGGCTCGTTCGGATCACGGGAGGTTTGGTGCATGAGAAGCGACACGTAGTGACTGATGTGGACGGTGAGAGCGTGACCTCGTTTAGGAACTCGAGGAATGGATGTGGGCGGAGGTGTGCAGGAGTGACTGTTAAATCTCATGCAGATGGCAGCTGTCACTTCTGCTCAGGGCCGTCTCTAGGGTGGTACAACTGCTGCTACTAGTTACTAGCAGTAGTACCCATGATCACAAACGGACTGAACACTCCCCTTTATGATACAAATGTTAAAAGGATTAGTTCACAAATTCATTTCCTGATAATTTACTCACCCCCATGTCATCCAAGATGTTCACGTCTGTCTTTCTTCAGTCGAAAAGAAATGATAGTGGACTTCACTGGGGTTCAACGGGTTGAAGGTCCAAATGTCAGTTTCAGCTTCAAAGAGCTCTACACGATCCCAGACAAGGAATAAGAGTCTTATCTAGAGAAACCATTGGCCATTTTCTCAACAAAATAAACATTATATACTTTTTAACCACAAATGCTCGTCTTGCACTGCTCTGTGATGCGCCACGCATGACGTAATCATGTTGGAAAGGTCACGCATGACGTAGGCGGAAGTACCGCAGTAGGGTACATCTCATTTTCTCCTCCAACTACAAAATCGTCCGACATCGTTGTTTTACCTTTTTTTTTAAAGGCCGAAGCTGCGTCCGAAATCACGTACTGTTGAGTAGGTACTACATTTGAATTTAAATTTACTTCACAACCAAAAGTACGTTCTTTGTACGTTCGCTTTGTAGACACTGGATCAGTACTTCTGCCTACATCACGTGTGACCTTGCAGAGCAGTGAAAGATGAGCATTTGTGGTTAAAAAGTATATAATGTTTATTTATTTTAGAAAACGACCGATGGTTTCTCTAGATAAGACTCTTATTCCTCGTCTTTGAAGCTGAAACTGACATTTGGACCTTCAACCTGTTGAACCCCAGTGAAGTCCACTATATGGAGAAAAATCCTGGAATGTTTTCCTCAGAAACCTTCATTTCTTTTCCACTGAAGAAAGAAAGACATGAACATCTTGGATGACATGAGGGTGAGTAAATTATCAGGACATTTTCATTCAAAAGTGAACTAATCCTTTAAACAAGGAACAGTAAAATCAAGTGATGCAAAACTGCTTGAATTCTGTCAAATTTAAACACTTTGAATTGAAAGTATAATCTATCTTTTATATGATTTATGAAATTCATAACTGAATGTGACTAGGCAATAAGCATTTTTCCGTTTTGCATTTTCAACATATTAGGCATATGAATAAGATTGAATGGGGGCATATTTAAAAATCAAAATGTTTTTTGCAAATTCAAATTGACCACTGTACAAACCACTGTCATATTCTGACTCTTTCATTCTTTTTCTTTATTCCTCTAAATCCATTTAAATCCTCTATTTATTTAATTCCTTTCAATAAGAAGAGCATTACCATTGGGGTCTTTTATTTAAAATAGTCAGTCCCCCAGTGTTCAAGACATGGTTACGGCTTTAGTGTTGTCGGATTACATTCTGTGCTAATCACCGTCAGTGCTAATGCTAAAACTGACACCAGCGATACTAATAAGCTAAAACAGAAAACAGTCAAATGTCATTTACAGTAATTGTGTTCATACATCTGCTGGTTTCTAGTCTTTTATTGTGTCACATTCGCTTCTGTTGCTCTTTATGAGTCTTTTCTTTTATTGTGTTTTTATTTTCCCTTGTGAGTTTCAGTGAAGATCTGTTTGTGTGTTTGTACATTAATAAGCTCATAATGAAGATCTGCAGACTGTAAAGCACCACCACAGATCACCATAACCTGTGAAGCTCGTACCATCAGCCGTATGAGTGCTTCATCATCACGGCACTGCTCCTGCTCCTGGTGACTGACGCTCCAGGCTGACGAGACTCACGTCAGCTTTTACTGCGGTGTGAAATTTCCCACACAGAGGGAGAATCACTGTGTCCGTCTAGAGACTGATGTCTATTAATAATCCCTTCAGAATAATTACACACACACACACCTGTGTGCTTCTCTGTGTGTGTGTGTGTGTGTGTGTGTGTGTGTGTGAGAGAGAGCTTTGCTGCAACTGTGTGTAACTGTAGTAACTGTTCATTTCGATAAGGGAGGCTTAAACTGGACAGAATAAAGGCTTGTATAGCCGACCGCCAGCAGCAGCACTGCGGGATTTATTTGTGTATGTGTGTGTGTGTGTGTGTGTGTGGCATTTCTGCCCGTAGAGGAAAACTCGAAGTAATCCTATTTGTCAAGATCACAGGTATGAAGTGAGCTGCCACCTGACCTGTGTGTGTGTGTGTGTGTGTGTGAGTGTGTGAGTGTGTGAGTGTGTGAGTGTGTGAGTGTGTGTGTGTGTGTCTGTCAGCCCTTCATGTCTCTGTGTGAAGTCTGAAGTGTTTGTCATCAGTGAGTTAATGTTAGTTTAACATCACAGACGTGATGACAGGCATCTTTTTCATTTTAATCAGAGTTTTTGACTCGTCTTTGGAAAATTTCTGTTTCTGCGAGGATACGGCTGAACAAGAACTTACAAATTGTGTCCGATGACAGTGATGATCTCAGGTACATGTGCTTTCTATAACCCTAAAATGGTTTAGTTCGAGTTTGGGCATTATTGTGCCTGACTTTAACATAATAAAAGCTAGAATGGATCATAAATGAAACCAAAAGGCTCAAATTGTGAACCAAAAAGCTGTATCCATGACTGAATGTTTAAAATGTCTGTTTTTTTAAATGTTTTAAAAACGTTTTTTCTTGGTTATATGACTGTTAAGAGAACATTCCATTTCATCATACTGCAAACATTATGGCAATGTTACTTTTGAATGTTCTCTGAACGTTCTGAAACAAGTAGTAACATTTAAAAAACATTAGATGAACATCCAACTGAAACGTTTCAGAAAAACACTCAGCTTCATTTCTATAGCGCTTTATAAAACTGAAGTCAGTTCAGTGTTGATTATGTCTGCTTTCCGAACAATGCTAGGAAGATTGTTCCAAAGTTCAGGTGCTAAAAAGGAAAAGGACCTACTTGATTTTGATATTCTAGGTATTATCAGCTGGCCTGAATTCTGAGATTGCAATAGACTTGAAGGACTATAATGCATTAAGAGCTCGCTCAGGTACTGGGGAGCTAAACCATTTAGTACTTTGTAAGTAATTAGCAAGATTTTAAAATCTATACGATGTTTAACAGGAATCCAATGCAGTGTTGACAGAACCGGGCTAATATGGTCATACTTCCTAGTTCTAGTAAGAACTCTAGCTGCTGCATTTTGTACGAGCTGTAGTTTATTTATCAGGCGAGCAGAACAACCACCCAGTAGAGCGTTACAGTAATCTAGCCTTGAGGTCATGAACGCATGAACTAACTGTTCTGCATTTGTCATCGAGAGCATATGTCGTAATTTAGATATATTTTTAAGATGGAAGAATGCGGTTTTACAGATGCTAGAAACATGGCCTTCAAATGAAAGATTGGTATCAAAGAGCACACCCAGGTTCCTAACTGACGACGAAGACTTAACAGAGCAGCCATCAAGTGTTAGACAGTATTCTAGGTTATTACGTGAAGTTTTTGAACTTTTATACATGCAATTTCTGAGTGAAAATTGTTTCAAAGTAAATCTTTCAGCAGATTGTTTTCAGCTGCAGTGTTTATTACAGGATGCAGCGTGTACCTGATGTGTGTGATGATATCTGATGATTATTCCAGTGTAAGTTGCTTAGATGATGAAGCTGAATTCTTACTTATCTACACAAGTTCACAGTAATATTTCCATCAGGACTGCGCTGCTGACGGCACTCATGTAATGAAACTGCTACTGTCGTGTCGAGAGATTCACACTCTCTAGGAAAAGTCCATAAAAATACATCCCAATGTACCGTGCCAATATAACAGTGTTTTACCCGTATTTTGAATTACTTGTTTCATTGTATTGTGTTTTAGAGTTGAAGGAAATGTTTTCAGATTTTTCTACAGTATGCATTTGTATCTTAGTGTTTTTTGTACCGTGTTCACCATAGTGCCGCTGGTGTGTGTCGACGGTGGATGGATGATGTGATGTGAAGTGTTTCAGGATCAGTGTGAAGCTCTAACAGTGTTTCAGAGCAGATTAAGGATTCGTTCAGACTATCAGCATCTGCGCATCTATTTCAGTTTTAGCAGCTTTTCACACATTCCTGCTGTTATTTCATACCTGCGTTCTGCTGCAAACACAATGTGTGTGTGTGTGTGTGTGTCTAAAGGAGCAGAGCAAACGGTCTCTCTTTCATGCCATGTTGGCGTCTGTATTGTGTGAATCCTGAGATTCTTCTGGCGTATCTCTGTTAATTAAGAGCATCACATGAGCAGTCGATAAAAGACTCGTTCTGATATTTATATAAATTGCTGTGTTACTGAGGTGTGATTGACGGTTTGATTAAAGAGGAAGACAGTGAACGCTCACTTCATCCAGTTCAGCGTTTCCCCTAATTAACAGCAGGCATCTGGATCTCCGAGGCCTCCAGAGCCATTTGCCGGAGCTTTTAACACGCGTGTGAAGCGTGTTGTGTGTAAACTACTTAAGATGGAGGACAGATGGAATTCATTAATGCAGAATTTGCAAATGAAGCAGCATAAAAGTTGCTGCCAATTATTTCCACTCAGAGACTTTCTCTCTGTCACGCTCTTCTGAGGAGGCGGCGGTACAAACACACACACTTCAGGATCTGTGTGTGTATCCACCTTTATTTCTGCACTGCAGTCGTGAATGTTCCTCCAGTGTCACTGCTGAGCTCAAACATACAGTGAACTGTGAGCAGAGCCACAGAACCTCCACCGATCAATCACATGATCAATAGCGTGTGAAATAACAGTGTTCACACATACAGTAATGATCATGATCTCTGCAGACACACAGTCCTGTTTTTGTAGTTTCTCTGGCCACTTCATTTTCCCTCCTGTCTGAAATAAAATAGTTTCATTTGCAGATTTACTTGTAAAAATATCGATGTTCGATACAATGGTGGAAACTGCCATATATACCGCCATACAGATAATTTGTTATTATCTCATTACTCTTTGATAACTCAGGTAATTTTGTCATAATAGCTCACACACAGAACAGGGAGGCTTTATTTACGTAACTCGTTAAACTACATTTACAAAAAAAGACAAGTAAACAGTCAGTAATAAAATAAGAACAAATAAACAAATTGCAAACAATAGCACAGATAAATACAACAGAATAAAGATACACATGAAATAAACATGGCTTTAACTTTTGCAGGTAGGTCCGAGTCCGAGTCTGAGACCGTTTGCAGGCTGGTCTCAGATCGTCTCAGATAATCTCAGATCGTCTCAGATCATCTCATATTGTCTTAGATCATCTCAGATTATATCAGATTGTCTCAGATCGTCTCAGATTGAGCCATCAGTCTGATTGCTAACTCATTATTTGGGTGCATGTATATGAAGTTAGTGTTTAAACCTGCCTGAGATCGTTTCAGATCATCTCAGACCATCTCAGATCATCTCCGACTGTAGCAGATTGTCTCAGATTATATCAGATTGTCTCAAGGCGGGTGCACACTGTGCATTTTGGCCACGATTTGGTCGTCCGAGACAAATTTTGAGAATCCTAAAAGATTCCTATAATCCTAGACAAAAATCTGTAGTCTTTGATTGCTAGTTTGACATGTTCACAGACAGCTGATTAATGACCGTTGCGATGAAATTTTACCTAATTCTGGCAGTGTCAGAAGATTTGGCACACAGTCCTGCAGTGTGACTTCTCCTATGCCGAACGTCAAATTGACTTCGTTTTTCAAGACAAGCCGTGATCAAAATTAACGCTAAAGATTTCTTTGTTAGCCACCATTTCAGTCCCGCGTGTAATGCAGCTCACAGTCACCGAATGTGTGTGGGTTGATGATGTAAAACTCCAGACTAGTTTTCAAGCACACGTCCGTTTTTAACACGTCTTGACTGTCGTACAGTCTGACATATAGGTTAGCTGAGATCCCACAGTGGGACATGAGGATCATGTTTGTACAGTCTGACAAGCAACAATCGTAAAGGACTATTATAAATTGCACAGTGTGCACCCAGCTTCAGATCATCTCAGAATGTCTCAGATAGTCTCAGATCGTCTTGGATAATCTCAGATCGTCTCAGATAGTCTTGGATAATCTCAGATCGTCTCAGACCATCTCAGATAGTCTTGGATAATGTCAGGTTGTCTCAGATCATCTCAGATTATCTCTCATGCTCTTGATTGGAGAAAAATGCAGATCTGATGGTCTGTATTGATTAATTTGAGTCGTGTTTATGTTGTGTGTGTGTGCAGGTGTGTATGAATAAAGCATGAAGTGAGTTTGACAGGAGCGCCGGCAGCAGATAAAGCAGAGATGGCATCTGTTATGAGCGGCCGCTACCAACACATTTCCAGTGACAGTTCAATCTCACAGCACACATTTTTCATGAAGTGCTCTGTATAGATGAGGACATTAGCAAACGCCTGAGATAGATGTTCTCGTTTCTGACCGACGTATTGGAAGCGTTTGTTACTGGCGTCGCCATGTTCCTCCCTGATATGAGCTGATGAAGCTAAATGTTAATGCATTCAGAAAATCTAGTTCAGTTATCTGAAGAGCTTCACGTCTCAATGAGTGAAATTCCACAGCCTTGAGATTCCAGCCATATTTAACCGAGTCCTTCATTATCTCTACTAACCCCGGTTTTATCTGGTGAATATGTCGACCAGCTGTCTGATAAGATCTCTGATCGTAACCCCTGATCCCGTGCCGAGCCTTATATCTTCTCTTATCTCTCTGTAATCTCTGCACAATTAAGAGTCCTGCTCCATGTTCTGCTCCGCAGCAATTGTCAGTCAGAATGAAGTGTTTCTCAAGTACATAATTGAGGAAAGTAAAGCGCTAAGCTCCACCATTAGCCTCGCCGCGGCCAGCGGCCTGTGAAATAGGCTCCACTTCATGGCGCTTCCACATCCATCTGGCCTCCGAGGGATCCGCCGCACGCTTTACGCTTCTCCGATAGAACATCTGGCCGTTCCGTTCCGCTCCGGGTGTTTCCTGCAGCTTTAGACCCACAAACACCAGTTTTTGAGGTTTGTGGTGTATTGGAAACTTCCAGTAGCATCTCTGTGATTGAGCGTTTACACACTCTGTTGTTCAGGAGAAAATGCCTGATTGTTGCCCTTCTGTATGGATCGGCGCTGAACGCTGTGTTTCCATGGCAACAACATGATTTGAGCATTCAGTGCAGAATAATGCAGCGGCGTTCAGTTATTAGAGCGTTTGCGTCTCTCCATACACGATCAGCAGCACTAAATGAGGCTCTTCACTGATGTGAGCGTTTGTCTGTCGTCAATGAGACTCATGAGCTTCTACTTGTGTTTAATTACAGTGATCAGCAGATGAACTGAGCCTGTGTGTGTGTTTGTGTGTGTGTGAGAGAGAGAGAGAGAGAGTGAGTCTCTTCTCTGATGACGAGGGCGGGGCAACCTGTCACTCACATGAGATCCATCAACAGAAAACCACAACCATCCAATAAATTCCCCACAGACAAAATCAAGCCCCGCCCCACATTTGTTCTTATTTGAGAAGCGTTTCACCCATATATATGACACTATAGAGAAGAAAAGACAAGCACAACTTCCCTTTTATGATAACTTTAAATGAAATGAAAAAATTGAATCTTTTTGTAAAGTGATACCAAATCTCCTAATTTGACCTCTGACCCCTAAACCAACCCATCACAGAAACCTGTGCAAAACACTAGATTTAAATAGAAACGTGATTTGGTTGATTTATGAGCATCTAAAGTATGTAAAATGTCCTCATAAGTCAGTTGTCATGGTATTTCGTTTATATTAGTGAGGACATTTGTCCCTCACAAGTACAGACAGGAAATGATTTGAGAAATCACACACACACTGGTGATTCCATCATCTTCTCTCTGCAGACAAGCTCATGCTAATGCGTCAGATCTGCAGGGCGTCTGTCATTCATTTAGAGCGATAACACCCTCACTGTAGCAACACCCGGCGCCCGCCCGCACACCATCTGCACATTAAGTCATTTTACCTGCGGCGTCGCATTTCAGAGAAAAGAGATGTGCAGAGACCTCGACTGAAATGAAAGGCATCGCTCAGTGCAGCTGACAGCAGAGAAGCCCGTGACGTGCAGCAGGAACACACACTCACACTCACCCACACACTCACACTCACACGGACAGACCGGATTTAACGCCCGTCCGTCAGTGAAGTCGTAATCTGCCAGCGGAACAGAAGCGGAGTAGGATTCTCTGTCAGAACGCTGGAATCTGGTTCCTCGAGTGCAGGTGCTTTCAGACGCTTCTTACATCAGATCAGACGGCGCAGGGCCGCTGGAGCTACCGCACAGATGCCTGATGGGTAATCGATATTTTCGACCTTCTCTCTGTGTCTGTAGGGCGTTTGGAGCTGAACACATCTAGTTTTAATGTCGAAACCTCAGAGGAGACGGGGAGGAAATTCATGCTGCGGATCATTAGCTTGACTGGTTTTTGTCATTAGTTTTAATGAATTATTATTTCCGTTGTAATCATTTAAAAATAATCTTAAACTTGTTTGTTTTAGTTAGTTGCCAAAATAAAGGTTCCAAAAGCGTTTTCACAGTGATGCCATGATGTGATGATAGAAGAACTTGGTTCCTCAAAGAACCTTTTAGTTCTTAAAAGAACCATTTTGTCTTAGTGTGAAGAAACTTTATACACTATAAAGAACCTTTTCTGAAATGGAAACAGTCCATTTCTTAATGGAACCATCGATGCCAATAAAGAAGCTTTACTTTGAAAAATGAAATGTGAAATGTTCTCACAACTTTAGCTAATGTTCTGGCAAGGTTCTCTCAAAGTTATGAACAAACATTCTTCCAGTAACATTAATAGAACAGGTGTTGTCTGGTCTTTAAAATCGTTAATAGTATGTTTTTTCCATAATGTTTGAAAAGTGATAAAATGTAATGTTTCCTTGACATTCACATAACCAAGAAAAAAATGGGATGTTACCAAAAAAATACTTAATATGAGCACAAACATGTTTTTGTTAACTGGGAAGGCAACATTTATTTAAGTTTATCATCTAATATTTGAATACCACTCTATTTTAATTACCAAAAGTGAGTTTGAGTGGTAGTTTTCGGTCATAATAACCGCACTGTGCAGCAGGTGAAAGCAGAGATTGACTGAAGCTGGAGAAAGTTCTGGTTCAGGCCTGTCAGTGCTGTTCTCATCCGTCCGTCCGTCTGTGTCTGTTAATAATTCAGTGTCTGCTAGGCAGGAAGTGCTCAAACTTCAGAATGAGGCGCGTCCGTCACTCACTGTGTGACACTTCATACGTGTTTCAGTGTAACTGATGAAATCCTGCAGTCTTGAGAATAACTACAGGAGAAACTGCAGCTCACGTTCAGCTCCAGTGGAGAATCAAAATAATGCTTTGCGATGTATAATTAGATGAATAACGTTCCTCAGTGTATGAGAGTAAAAACGTGGACGTCTGTGAGGCAGATGTTGTTGTTCCTCAGACACTTACACTGCAGCACTTACTGTTTTCAGTGTTCTTCTTTATTGATCAAGCAAAGAGCAAAACTGTCCTTGACAAAAGCAGTGTGTCTGTAATCCAGAAAACAGAAGAGAATCAAACCCACTAGCAGCTCGACATCAGCAGAAACATGAAGAACAGACATAAAGTGACAAAATTCATCATCATCTTCATCTGCCTGAAACCATCTTTCAAGTCAGCTTTATTTTTTTACAGCGCTTTATACAGTACAGATCATTTCAGAGCAGCTTCACAGTGATAAACAGGAAAATAACATCTGTAAAGCATCTTTACAGAAGACATTATCCAGTTGAGTTCAGTTTTGTTCTGTTGATGGAGTCATTAGATCAAGTCAAGTCACCTTTATTTATATAGCGCTTTTTACAATGCAGTCATTCATCAGTAGTGTAGCAGCAGATCCAGTGTTGACATGCAGTCACTCCTCTGAAACACAAGTAACAACAAATTCCATTATCTATTAGTCACGTCTGTGTAACAAACCGCTACAGTGACGAAACACACATTTCTATGGGAAAACAAACTCTGGAGGTCACAGAGGAGCCGCTCTCTCGACTGGAGCTCAAAGCAGGAGGAACTTTCTGAAGCACTTCAGAGACTCATAAGCGGTTTCGTGTCAGTCGATCTGTCAGGTGTGCATGCTGTTTTCATTTACGATTTACTATTTTGTTGCCTCGATTTGCTCAGTCGTGTGCACAATTTACTATTTCGTTCCCTCGATTTGCTCAGTCGTGTGCACAATTTACTATTTCGTTCCCTCGATTTGCTCAGTCGTGTGCACAATTTACTATTTTGCTCAATCGTGTGCACAATTACTATTCCATTCCCTCGATTTGCTCAATCGTGTGCATGCTTTAGCCTGCTATTTTTGTCCTGCATGTCATGTGCGGGGCTCCGTATTTTGGCTTTTAAATGGACAATATTTAAAAGAAATCTTAACTCAAGTAGTAATCTTTTATTGCAATTATAACATCATTAAATATAGTTGTCTTTTACATTTACACGACAGTGTTATTATGATCAGATCAGATTATTATAAATGTGTTTTCAGTCACCTCTGTTTCTGCTTCTGTTTATTTCTTTGTCATCATTTATAATTCATTCATTTAAAGTGGTAATGAAAGGGAAGTTGCACTAATCTTTTCTTCTCTATAGTGTCGTATATCCGAGTGAAACGGCTTTACAAACAAGAACAAATGGTCATCAGAGAAGAGATGCTGCAAGAAGGAGTTATTCTGATTCAAGATTACCAGGAACATGAATTTAACACAATAATGATGTGCACCAATAAATCATTTAGATTAAACACTGCTATATTTCATAATAAACGAGAATTGTCCATTTTAATTTCATGTTGAATTTTAACTTCACTGCTGTAAACACACAGACATTTAACCTGTTCATCATCAAGTAACTAGTCGTGTTTTCTGTTTGTCGTGATGATGTGTGAGTGTCCACATGTACTGTAACTGTATGAGTGTCAGTCGTTTATGTGTCTTAATGAAGTGTTTGCTCAGTGTGAATCACGGCTCATGAGCAGCTGGTCTGGACTCACTTGAGTCTGCTTTAAAACAGCTTCATCTGTGTGTGTGTGTGTAGTCAGATTTTGTTTAAACTGAGACTGAGCTGATTAAACTCATACAGATACTGCAGCTCTGTCTGTCTGTCCGTCTGTCTCTCACTGCCTCAGCAAATCTCCTGTCTGTCTCATTAGTGTCTGACACACTGACTCCCTCAGGCGAGCCCACAGCGAGTGTCCGGCTCTCTCTCTCTCACACACACACACACACACACTGAGCAGCCTGTCAGAGAGACAGACAGCAGCGCTGGTGAAGCAAGAGACAGACAGGTGCAGTTGTCTGACAGCTGCTGGTTAACTGAGTCTCTCAGCGGTTTAATTGGAGGAAACTCAGTGAGACTCAGTGTGAGCGTGTGACCGTCAGTCTGTCGCTCTCTCTTTGAACGTGCACTCGTGAACGCGTCATCTGTAATGCTTCACATCCATGAATGAGCACCAGTGAAAAGGGTGTTTCTTCTGTAGAGCCGCTGAGTTTGTGTCATATCTGACGAAGTTTGCATCATTGATTCTGTTATTTTCCTGTTATTTTGCTGTAGAAATAAATGTAATTGGCTCACATGTCACGTATAAGATCATAACCTGAACACGTCTGTCTCTCTGTCAGGTGTTATGTGGACGACAAGGTGTCTAAGGTGGCCTGGTTAAACCGCTCGAACATCATCTTCGCGGGTGAGGACAAGTGGTCTCTGGACCCACGGGTGGAGCTGGTGACGCAGGGTCAGCTGGAGTACAGTCTGAGGATCCAGAAGGTGGACGTGTTCGATGAGGGCCCGTACACCTGCTCCATCCAAACCAAACAGCAGCCCAAGACCTCGCAGGTCTATCTCATCGTTCAAGGTGAGCGCTGCATGATTGACAGGCTGTCAGACCAATGACAGCTCATCATCTGTTAATCCCCCTCCCACTCGCTCCCGTTAGCGCTGCGTCGTTTCCAGATCAGATTAGGTGGTTGTGTGGGTGGGCGATATGGCACAAATACATCACGATTCTTTTTTTGTAATCAGTTATTAAACAACTTCAATTGTAGCTAGGGTCATTTCGTGTCAAATCAACCAGAGGTCCTGGCTCACATTTTTGATTTTGTTCATATTTTTTCTGTGTAAAGAAAACCAAAATATTGAATGTCACAAATGTATATTTACCACTATTTTGTAGAGGGTGTCAAAATGACCATTTTCACCTGAGATTTGGAGCCAAATTAGTAAACTGTATATTAGTAAAATCAATCTTTGTTTCATTATATGCCAACAGTGACAGCTCAAACATGGCAACTTTTTGTGTTTTTGCCTCAAGTTTGCATGCCTGTAACTCAAGAAGTATTAAAGATATCTTAATATCCTTTTAGATTCTGGTACTTAACAAACTTTCCTTTTAATGTCTTAATTTTAGTGGCTCTCTATGCTTCAATCCCAGAGATATGGAGATCTTAATGTGGCTCCATGAGTAAATTGGTCAATTGTACACATTTTCAGTGTTCACAAATTCAAATGTGGGACACTTTTCATACAGCTGATACTTTTTTCTTTTAAAGAGGAATATCTGAAGAACAAATAATGTTGAAGCTAGAAATGTATCTTGTGTTTTTCTGTCATTTCAATTTCATAGAACATTCCTGTGAGTGCCATAAATATTCCTTTTCCAAAGTTGCCAAGCCTGTAACTCTAAAAGTATTCAAGATATCTTAATATCCTTCTAGATTCTCATTCTTAATAAACTTTCCTTTTGAAATCTTCATTTTCAAGGCTCTAAATAGTTCAGTCCCATAGATATGAGGATCTCAAAGCAGCTCCATGTTCAAATTGTTGAATTTTACCCATTTTCAGTGATTGAAAACCAAATGTAGGTCACGTTTTAAACAGCTGATAGTTGTGTTTTAAAGAAAAATGTCTAAAGAACAAATAACACTGAAACTTGATATGTATCTTGTTTTCCTCTATTAAAACAATTGAACACAACACACCTCTCTGAGTGCCAAAAACAAAAACATTTCTAAATGTGACATGTCTTTAATTTAATTAGTGTTAAAGATATCTTCATGCCATTTTAGATTCCTGTTCTTATGAAACTTTTCTTCTGTAATCTTCATTCTTAAGGCTCTATATGGTTCAATTTCATGGATATAGGGATGTCAATGTGGTAATGTGTAGTTACGATACTGCGTATTTGAACTCTTGGTAGCTTCAGAAGCTGTTAAAATGAACAAAATCCCATCGTCCAAATATCCCTAAAACTGATTCAAATATAGATTCTTATAAGTAAGTTAATGTGCCTCTGCTTGACCATTTTCAGTGGATTTTTAGCACTTAGAGAGTTGTTTTATGCAGTTATTTTGATAGAGGGAAACAACATACCTTTCTAGTTTAAACATTGTTTATTCTTCAGATATTCC
>CM074444.1:32274098-32359098 GCA_037101425.1 Elopichthys bambusa | reverse complement strand
CTCGATTAGTGCTTTAGATTCAGATTCAGTAAAACCCAGAAGTACATCCACCTATGACACACACACTCACACAGCATTCGTGTGTTGGAGTAGTGTGTGTGTGTGTGTGTGTGAAAACATTAAGTGTATTTATTGTGTGTCTTATGATCTTTCAGTTCTGCTGAACTTTGCCAATTTCATGGTTTTACATAAATTAGTATTCACTAAATAAATGCATTGTGCCTCACTGTGGTAAATGATGCTCATGAATAAAACACGAGTATGCAAATGAGCACCCCCTCTGCTCACTCGTGCTCTGAAACGCTTTTCAACTTCCTGATGAAAAGCTGACCAGATCAGAGTGTGTGTGTGAGATGTTTTTCTCAGCTAGGTTGTTGCTGGATTATTATTCCTCACTCACTGATGTTATTGTGCTGAGTTCAGTGCTGTGATCTGGAATAGGCTCACATGCGCCCTCTGCTGGACGAGCCAAACTGTGATGCTGATGATGATGATGTTTGTGTGTGTGTTTGTCAGCCGAGGCTCTGGACGTGGGCGAGTATCTGGAGATCTCTGGCATCGTTCGCTCTCAAGCCGGACGTTACGAGTGTAAAGCGAGCAATGACGTGTCCACACCCGATGTCAAATACGTCAATGTGGTGGTCAATTGTAAGTAGATGTTCATAAGATCTGCCTGTGTGACGCGTGTGTGTTTGTGAGAACAGACTGATGTGTGTCTCTACAGACCCGCCGTATATAAAGGAGGTGCGGAGCTCCGAGACACCGGTCGGACAGGCTGGAATTTTGCACTGCGAGGCGTCTGCGGTTCCTCAGCCGGAGTTTGAGTGGTACAGAGATGAACGCAGGTCAGTCAGCACACCATGCACTCCTGTAACATAAAATGTTCTTTTTAGGTTTGCAGAACATTCCTCTAACGTTTCCTTAACATTTCCCTAACATTCCCTTTATATTCATCTGACATTCATCTAACATTCACCTAACATTCAACTAACATTCAACTAACATTATCCCAACATTCCACTAACAATCAACTAACATTCTTCTAATATTCAACTAATGTTACCCTAACATTCATCTAACATACCCCTAACATTCCACTAACATACATCTAACGTTCTGCTAACATTCTACTAACATTCTCCTAATATTCCACTAACGTTCCCCTAACATTCAACTAATGTTCCCTTAACGTTCCCTTAACATTCAACTAACGTTTTCACTAACATTCAACTGTTTCCACTAACATTCCACTATCATTCACCTAATATTCCACTAACATTCCACTATCATTCACCTAATATTCCACTAACATTCCACTATCATTCACCTAATATTCCACTAACGTTCCACTGACATTCAACTAACGTTCCCCTAACATTCCACTAACGCTTCCTTAACATTCATTTAAGATTCTCTAACATTCCCCTAACATTCAACTGTTTTCACTAACATTCAACCAATGTTCCCTTGACATTCAACTAACGTTCCCGTAACATTCAACTAATGTTCCCCTAACATTCAACTAACGTTCCCCTAACATTCAACTAACGTTCCCCTAACTGTCTCCCTAATATTCCACTAACATTCAACTATTTCCACTAACATTCAACTATTTCCACTAACATACAACTAACGTTCTGCTAACATTCTACTAACATTCTCCTAATATTCCACTAACGTTCCCCTAACATTCAACTAATGTTCCCTTAACATTCAACTAACGTTCAACTGTTTTCACTAACATTCAACCAATGTTCCCTTAACATTCAACTAACGTTCCTGTAACATTCAACTAATGTTCCCCTAACATTCAACTAACGTTCCCCTAACATTCCCCTAACATTCAACTGTCTCCCTAACATTCAACTAACATTTCCACTAACATTCAACTAACGTTTCACTAACATTCAACTGTTTCCCTAATATTCCACTAACATTCAACTATTTCCACTAAGATACAACTAACGTTCTGCTAACATTCTACTAACATTCTCCTAATATTCCACTAACGTTTCCCTAACATTCAACTAATGTTCCCTTAACATTCAACTAACGTTCCCTTAACATTCCCCTAACATTCAACTGTTTTCACTAACATTCAACCAATGTTCCCTTAACATTCAACGTTCCCGTAACATTCAACTAATGTTCCCCTAACATTCAGCTAACGTTCCCTTAACATTCAACTAACGTTTTCACTAACATTCAACTGTTTCCACTAACATTCCACTATCATTCACCTAATATTCCACTAACGTTCCACTAACATTCAACTAACGTTCCCCTAACATTCCACTAACACTTCCTTAACATTCATTTAACATTCTCTAACATTCACCTAGCATTCATCTAACATTCCCCTAACATTCAACTAATGTTTTCACTAACATTCAACCAGTGTTCCCTTAACATTCAACTAACGTTCCCGTAACATTCAACTAACGTTCCCCTAACATTCAACTAACGTTCCCCTAACATTCAACTGTCTCCCTAACATTTAACTAACATTTCCACTAACATTCTCCTAATATTCATTAACATTCCCCTAACATTCAACTAACGTTCCCCTAACATTCCACTATCATTCACCTAATATTCTACTAGCATTCACCTAATATTCCACTAATGTTCCACTAACATTCAACTAACGTTCCACTAACATACATCTAACGTTCTGCTAACATTCCACTAACATTCCCCTAATATTCCACTAACGTTCCCCTAACATTCAACCAATGTTCCCTTAACATTCAGCTAACATTTCCACTAACATTCAACTGTTTCCCTAATATTCCAATAATGTTCCCCTAACATTCAACTAACGTTTTCACTAACATTCAACTGTTTCCACTAACATTCCACTAACGCTTCCCTAACATTCATTTAAGATTCTCTAACATTCACCTAGCACTCATCTAACATTCAACTAACATTCAACTAACGTTCCCCTAACATTCAACTAACATTTCCACTAACATTCCACTAACGTTTCCCTAACATTCATTTAACATTCTCTAACATTCACGTAGGATTCATTGTCTTTTTTAAATATTTCTATTAAGTTACTTTAATTTTACTTTAATTTACTTTTTATTCCATTTATTTTAGTAATGTCTTACTTCATCTTACTTTATTTCATTTAGTTGCTCAAATTTTTTTCAGCTTTATTTCAATTTTTTTTAATGGATTAAGTTTTTGTTAACGATAAGAGAAGAGATTTCTGTCTTTCTTTCTCACAGATTAAAAGATAAATGAAAAAGACTAATGAATGAACAAAAAATAATAAAATAAAGGTTCTTACAGAACTCAAAAAATAATAGAATAAATATGATAACTAATACATTCAGGACTAGATATTGACAGTTGAACTGGGGTCATTTATGTCAGTGTTTATCCGTCTGACCTCAGACAGTAAAACTGATTCACAGCAGTAATAATGTGTGTTTGTGTTCATCAGACTGTCCAGCTCTCAGAGCATCAGTATTCAGATCAGCGGCTCTCGTACACTGCTGGTGGTCGCAAACGTCACGGAGGACGATTATGGGAACTACACGTGTGTCGCTACCAACAGACTGGGCATCCACAACGCCAGTGTGTTCCTCTACAGTGAGTCTTTCTCTCTCTCTCACACACACACACACACACACACACTAATGCAGTTCAGCATGTCAACCAGCAGATGTCGCCATTCACCAGCATGTGTCTGTCTGATTCTCTCTCTCAGAACCGGGGATGGGGCGGGACATCAACGCCTCAGGCTGCATGTGTCAATCATTCTGGCTCCTCCTCCTGTGCGTCTTCTCGGCTCTTCTCAAGTGTTAATGTTCAGCGGTCGATCATCTCAGACTGTTTCCATCCGTCATCCACGCTCACCGTTACGCCCCGGCAGGACGACCGTCTTATTATCAGGAGAAAAATATGACATGGAGAAAAGAAAGAAGGTGCTCTTTTTAAGAACTGAATATTGTCATTCACTGACTTCCAGTGACGTCCGTCTGTCTGACAGTTCGAGTGCATGTATGTGATTCCCACAGAAAACCGGAGCCAAGTTCCGACCACGCAATCATCTAGACATGCTGAAAACGCTTCATCCCATTGTGTTTTCCCATAATGCTGTTGCGAAATCTGCCTGATGTAAACTAATGAAAGAATCATGTAGATGTGGTTAATAACAGAAGGACTGTATTGTGACAGACACTCCCTCGTTCATGAAGATTCTCTGAGATCAGAACAATCACCGGCTGAATGAGACGCTCTCGTCGCGTCAGTGTTTGTCGTGATTGACTGTAGAATCTTCTCACAGAGCCAAGCCCCACCCATATGTGTAGCTCCACCCACTAAAGTCCTCCCATGTCACCGGCCCCGCCCACATCAGGCCCAGAAGGATCTGCAGGTGCTTCTTCAGGGTTCCTGTGTTCACGGAAAATCACCTGAAGTTTGTCTTGATGGTCAGTTTTAATTTTCGAGGGAAATCTGTAAAATTCTGTGGAATGATTTTACCGTGGTAAAGTGTGTCACAAACAAACGAACACCCTCGTGTGTCTGTGAAATGTTCATCGTTCCACCGTGTGAACTTTAATATGTACGACGCCGTTGAATGCTCGCCTTTGATTCGCTGCTCATTCCCGTCGAATCTTCTCCACGTGTCTGTAAATATTCTTTTGAATCGAATGTCCTCACATGGAAATGAAAGGAATCTTCAGTTCGGGTTTCTTCATATGTAGTTAATTATCTGCGGTGGCGCTTTGATGCTTCCTGTAACAAACTGAAATTAGATACTAAACTTTTTAATACAAATATTTAAATATTTCATTCTAAAACTAGATTTACCTTTGAAGCGGCTGCACTACTATTCTTATTATTTATAGAGACTGATCATTTCTGTTCATTAGGTATTATAATAGTAGTTGTACAGAAATGAGCTGAATCCACTGACTGCCAAACGATTATAGATCCCGTTATATATTAAAATGAAAGCCATTTTAGAGATGATTTACAAACCACACTGAAATACGTAATCGTGTTAGGTTTCTTTGTCGTCGAATTTGTGAAGCATCTGTCTTCTTACTTCTCAAAGAGCATAAAGCAGGTTGTATGTACACATTCATATATTAAAGAATAAAGAAACCCACAGCCCTTTGATTGACAGCTCTCTCAGCCAATAAGCTTTCAGTGTGTGAGCTCTGATGCCTTGATTGGATGAACCCACGTGTTGCGCTCGTGTCAGTGTGAACGGGATTTAAAGGGCTAGTCGTGCGTCTCCTGTAGTCCGCAGAAGCTCTGCGCTCGTGCCCTGAACACGGATATTTGGGTTTAATCCGATCCAAAGTCAAGCGTCCTGAACTCCAGAACAGGACTCGTGCGTTTTGTATCTGATGAATGCCTCTGCAGCGCGTGCGTGTTTGATAGTTACACAAGCTACAAACACACTTGACTTTACTTTCATCATGTTTAGTGTGTGTGTTTTACTCCTGACGCTCTGTAACATGACAAGAAAACCGGACAGTGTGTTTTTGTCCATCCTCTTTTTCGCTACGGGACCCCGGAGTCTCAGCGGCACCGAAAGAGAATTTCCCTGTAGTTTGACTGACATCTTCATGAAAAGCAATGAACATTTTCTAACTGTGTTTATTTACTCTAAAGTTTCCGCAGTCATTTTTTAAACCCTTCTGCACTGTAAAGTACTTCATGAAATGTTTAAAATGGAAACAAAGTCTTTGAATTTGATGTATTTGAAAGTGGGTTTATGAATAAAAAAAAAAGATTGTAATTTTTGGTGATGAAAATGAGGATTATGAATTGTGTTAATCATGTAACATGCAAATAAAGGAATATAAAGATTGTTAGATCTCCCTTTAAATGGTTGTTATTGTGTTATTTTATTTAAATGTCAGTGTCAACTTAACTTCTCAGAGACGTCAGTAAATCCTCCTGATCCCGCTGATCTGACAAGCTATTTTAAAAACATTTCGTGTCTATACAAAAAGTATTTACATGTCAAATTTACCCAGTTCATATCTTGTTAGAAACATATAACAAATGTTTTTATAAGTACTCTTTTTAAGCACAATTGTCATAAGTATTTTTATAAATGCACTTTTTATAAATATTTTTAAGTACACATTTCATAAGTATTTTAGAAATACACTTTGCATACATATTTTTATAAATACGCACATTATATATATATATATATATATATATATGTATATATTAAAGTAAGCTTTTTATAAATATTTTTAAGTACACATTTATTTTTTATTAAGTAGACTTTTTTTGTAAAAAAATACTTAAAGTATACTTAAAATATTTATAAAAAGCTTACTTAAATATTAATAAAAAAGTGTATTTATAAAAATATTTATGAAAAGTGTACTTATAAAATAGTTATGAAAAGTGTACTTATTAAAAAATACTTATGAAAAGTGTACTTATTAAAAAAATACTTAATGAAAAGTGTACTTATAAAATACTTATGAAAATTGTACTTATAAAATACATAAGTGTACTTATTAAAAAAATACTTAATGAAAAGTGTACTTATAAAAGTGTACTTATAAAATATTAAATTCTTATGAAAAGTGTACTTATTAAATACTTATGAAAAGTGTACTTATTAAAAAAATACTTAATGAAAAGTGTACTTATAAAATACATAAGAAAAGTGTACTTATTAAAAAAATACTTAATGAAAAGTGTACTTATTAAAAAAATACTTAATGAAAAGTGTACTTATAAAATATTAAATACTTATGAAAAGTGTACTTATTAAAAAATACTTATGAAAAGTGTACTTATAAAAAAATACTTATGAAAAGTGTACTTATTAAAAAAATACTTAATGAAAAGTGTACTTATAAAAGTGTACTTATAAAATATTAAATACTTATGAAAAGTGTACTTATTAAAAAATACTTATGAAAAGTGTACTTATAAAAAAATACTTATGAAAAGTGTACTTATTAAAAAAATACTTAATGAAAAGTGTACTTATTAAAAAATACTTATGAAAAGTGTACTTAAAAAATACTTATGAAAAGTATACTTATAAAATACTTATGAAAAGTGTACTTATTAAAAAAATACTTAATGAAAAGTGTACTTATAAAATATTAAATACATAAGAAAAGTGTACTTATTAAAAAAATACTTAATGAAAAGTGTACTTATTAAAAAAATACTTAATGAAAAGTGTACTTATAAAATATTAAATACATAAGAAAAGTGTACTTATTAAAAAAATACTTAATGAAAAATGTACTTATTAAAAAAATACTTAATGAAAAGTGTACTTATAAAATATTAAATACTTATGAAAAGTGTACTTATTAAAAAATACTTATGAAAAGTGTACTTATAAAAAAATACTTATGAAAAGTGTACTTATTAAAAAAATACTTAATGAAAAGTGTACTTATAAAAGTGTACTTATAAAATATTAAATACTTATGAAAAGTGTACTTATAAAATACTTATGAAAAGTGTACTTATTAAAAAATACTTAATGAAAAGTGTACTTATTAAAAAAATACTTAATGAAAAGTGTACTTATAAAATACTTATGAAAAGTGTACTTATAAAATACTTATGAAAAGTGTACTTATTAAAAAATACTTAATGAAAAGTGTACTTATAAAAGTGTACTCATAAAATATTAAATACTTATGAAAAGTGTACTTATAAAATACTTATGAAAAGTGTACTTATAAAAAATACTTATGAAAAGTATACTTAAAATATTTATAAAAAGCTTACTTAAATATTAATAAAAAGTGTATTTATAAAAATATTTATGCAAAGTCTACTTATAAAATACTTATGAAAAGTGTACTTATTAAAAATACTTAATGAAAAGTGTACGTATAAAAGTGTACTTATAAAATATTAAATACTTATGAAAAGTGTACTTATAAAATACATAAGAAAAGTTTACTTATTGAGAAAATACTGAATGAAAAGTGTACTTATTAAAAAAATACTTAATGAAAAGTGTACTTATTAAATACTTAATGAAAAGTGTACTTATTAAAAAAATACTTAATAAAAAGTGTACTTATAAAATACTTATGAAAAGTGTACTTATTAAAAAAATACTTAATGAAAAGTGTACTTATTAAATACTTAATGAAAAGTGTACTTATTAAAAAAATACTTAATAAAAAGTGTACTTATAAAATACTTAATGAAAAGTGTACTTATTAAAAAATACTTAATAAAAAGTGTACTTATAAAATACTTAATGAAAAGTGTACTTATAAAATACTTCATGAAAAGTGTACTTATAAAATACTTATGAAAAGTGTACTTATAAAATACTTATGAAAAGTGTACTTATTAAAAAATACTTATGAAAAGTGTACTTATAAAATACTTATGAAAAGTGTACTTATAAAATACTTATGAAAAGTGTACTTATTAAAAAATACTTATGAAAAGTGTACTTATTAAAGAAAATATTTAATGAAAAGTGTACTTATTAAAAAAATACTTCATGAAAAGTGTACTTATAAAATGCTTATGAAAAGTGTACTTATTAAATACTTAATGAAAAGTGTACTTATAAAATACTTATGAAAAGTGTACTTATTAAAAATACTTAATGAAAAGTGTACGTATAAAAGTGTACTTATAAAATATTAAATACTTATGAAAAGTGTACTTATAAAATACATAAGAAAAGTTTACTTATTGAGAAAATACTTAATGAAAAGTGTACTTATAAAATACTTAATGAAAAGTGTACTTATTAAAAAATACTTAATAAAAAGTGTACTTATTAAAAAATACTTAATAAAAAGTGTACTTATTAAAAAAATACTTAATGAAAAGTGTACTTATTAAATACTTAATGAAAAGTGTACTTATTAAAAAATACTTAATAAAAAGTGTACTTATAAAATACTTAATGAAAAGTGTACTTATTAAATACTTAATGAAAAGTGTACTTATAAAATACTTCATGAAAAGTGTACTTATAAAATACTTATGAAAAGTGTACTTATTAAAAAATACTTATGAAAAGTGTACTTATAAAATACTTATGAAAAGTGTACTTATTAAAAAATACTTATGAAAAGTGTACTTATTAAAGAAAATATTTAATGAAAAGTGTACTTATTAAAAAAATACTTCATGAAAAGTGTACTTATTAAAGAAAATATTTAATGAAAAGTGTACTTATTAAAAAAATACTTCATGAAAAGTGTACTTATAAAATACTTATGAAAAGTGTACTTATTAAAGAAAATATTTAATGAAAAGTGTACTTATTAAAAAAATACTTCATGAAAAGTGTACTTATTAAATACTTAATGAAAAGTGTACTTATAAAATACTTATGAAAAGTGTACTTATAAAATACTTATGAAAATGTACTTATAAAATACTTATGAAAAGTGTACTTATTAAAAAATACTTATGAAAAGTGTACTTATTAAAGAAAATATTTAATGAAAAGTGTACTTATTAAAAAAATACTTCATGAAAAGTGTACTTATAAAATACTTATGAAAAGTGTACTTATTAAAATACTTATGAAAAGTGTACTTATTAAAAAATAGAATAGAATAGAAATAGAAAATATTTAATGAAAAGTGTACTTATTAAAAAAATACTTCATGAAAAGTGTACTTATAAAATACTTATGAAAAGTGTACTTATTAAAATACTTATGAAAAGTGTACTTATAAAATACTTATGAAAAGTGTACTTATTAAAAAATACTTATGAAAAGTGTACTTATAAAATACTTATGAAAAATGTACTTATTAAAAAAATACTTAATGAAAAGTGTACTTATAAAATACTTATGAAAAGTGTACTTATTAAAAAATACTTATGAAAAGTGTACTTATTAAAGAAAATATTTAATGAAAAGTGTACTTATTAAAGAAAATATTTAATGAAAAGTGTACTTATTAAAAAAATACTTCATGAAAAGTGTACTTATAAAATACTTATGAAAAGTGTACTTATTAAAAAATACTTATGAAAAGTGTACTTATTAAAGAAAATATTTAATGAAAAGTGTACTTATAAAATACTTATGAAAAGTGTACTTATAAAATACTTATGAAAAGTGTACTTATTAAAAAATACTTATGAAAAGTGTACTTATTAAAGAAAATATTTAATGAAAAGTGTACTTATTAAAAAAATACTTCATGAAAAGTGTACTTATAAAATACTTATGAAAAGTGTACTTATTAAAATACTTATGAAAAGTGTACTTATAAAATACTTATGAAAAGTGTACTTATTAAAAAATACTTATGAAAAGTGTACTTATAAAATACTTATGAAAAATGTACTTATTAAAAAAATACTTAATGAAAAGTGTACTTATAAAATACTTATGAAAAGTGTACTTATTAAAAAATACTTATGAAAAGTGTACTTATTAAAGAAAATATTTAATGAAAAGTGTACTTATTAAAGAAAATATTTAATGAAAAGTGTACTTATTAAAAAAATACTTCATGAAAAGTGTACTTATAAAATACTTATGAAAAGTGTACTTATTAAAAAATACTTATGAAAAGTGTACTTATTAAAGAAAATATTTAATGAAAAGTGTACTTATTAAAAAAATACTTCATGAAAAGTGTACTTATAAAATGCTTATGAAAAGTGTACTTATAAAATACTTATGAAAAGTGTACTTATTAAAAAAATACTTCATGAAAAGTGTACTTATAAAATACTTATGAAAAGTGTACTTATTAAAAAAATACTTAATGAAAAGTGTACTTATAAAATGCTTATGAAAAGTGTACTTATAAAATACTTATGAAAAGTGTACTTATTAAAAAATACTTATGAAAAGTGTACTTATTAAAAAAAATATTTAATGAAAAGTGTACTTATTAAAAAAATACTTCATGAAAAGTGTACTTATAAAATACTTATGAAAAGTGTACTTATTAAAATACTTATGAAAAGTGTACTTATAAAATACTTATGAAAAGTGTACTTATAAAATACTTATGAAAAGTGTACTTATTAAAAAATACTTATGAAAAGTGTACTTATTAAAGAAAATATTTAATGAAAAGTGTACTTATTAAAAAAATACTTCATGAAAAGTGTACTTATAAAATACTTATGAAAAGTGTACTTATTAAAAAAATACTTTATGAAAAGTGTACTTATAAAATGCTTATGAAAAGTGTACTTATTAAAGAAAATATTTAATGAAAAGTGTACTTATTAAAAAAATACTTTATGAAAAGTGTACTTATAAAATACTTAATAAAAAATGTACTTATTAAAAAAATACTTAATGAAAAATGTACTTATTAAAAAAATACTTAATGAAAAGTGTACTTATAAAATACTTATGAAAATGTACTTATAAAATATTCATGAAAAGTGTACTTATTAAAAAAATACTTAATGAAAAGTGTACTTATAAAATACTTATGAAAAGTGTACTTATAAAATACTTATGAAAAGTGTACTTATTAAAAAAATACTTTATGAAAAGTGTACTTATAAAATGCTTATGAAAAGTGTACTTATTAAAGAAAATATTTAATGAAAAGTGTACTTATTAAAAAAATACTTTATGAAAAGTGTACTTATAAAATACTTAATAAAAAATGTACTTATTAAAAAAATACTTAATGAAAAATGTACTTATAAAATACTTATGAAAAGTGTACTTATAAAATACTTATGAAAAGTGTACTTATTAAAAAAATACTTAATGAAAAGTGTACTTATAAAATACTTATGAAAAGTGTACTTATAAAATACTTATGAAAAGTGTACTTATAAAATACTTATGAAAAGTGTACTTATTAAAAAAATACTTTATGAAAAGTGTACTTATAAAATGCTTATGAAAAGTGTACTTATTAAAGAAAATATTTAATGAAAAGTGTACTTATTAAAAAAATACTTTATGAAAAGTGTACTTATAAAATACTTAATAAAAAATGTACTTATTAAAAAAATACTTAATGAAAAGTGTACTTATTAAAAAAATACTTAATGAAAAGTGTACTTATAAAATACTTATGAAAAGTGTACTTATAAAATACTTATGAAAAGTGTACTTATTAAAAAATACTTATGAAAAGTGTACTTATTAAAGAAAATATTTAATGAAAAGTGTACTTATTAAAAAAATACTTCATGAAAAGTGTACTTATAAAATACTTATGAAAAGTGTACTTATTAAAATACTTATGAAAAGTGTACTTATAAAATACTTATGAAAAGTGTACTTATTAAAAAATACTTATGAAAAGTGTACTTATAAAATACTTATGAAAAATGTACTTATTAAAAAATACTTAATGAAAAGTGTACTTATTAAATACTTATGTAAAGTGTACTTATAAAATGCTTATGAAAAGTGTACTTATTAAAGAAAATATTTAATAAAAAGTGTACTTATTAAAAAAATACTTTATGAAAAGTGTACTTATAAAATACTTAATAAAAAATGTACTTATTAAAAAAATACTTAATGAAAAATGTACTTATTAAAAAAATACTTAATGAAAAGTGTACTTATAAAATACTTATGAAAAGTGTACTTATAAAATACTTATGAAAAGTGTACTTATTAAAAAATACTTATGAAAAGTGTACTTATTAAAGAAAATATTTAATGAAAAGTGTACTTATTAAAAAAATACTTATGAAAAGTGTACTTATTAAAATACTTATGAAAAATGTACTTATTAAAAAATACTTAATGAAAAGTGTACTTATAAAATACTTATGAAAAGTGTACTTATAAAATACTTATGAAAAGTGTACTTATTAAAAAATACTTATGAAAAGTGTACTTATAAAATACTTATGAAAAATGTACTTATTAAAAAATACTTAATGAAAAGTGTACTTATAAAATACTTATGAAAAGTGTACTTATAAAATACTTATGAAAAGTGTACTTATTAAAAAATACTTATGAAAAGTGTACTTATTAAAGAAAATATTTAATGAAAAGTGTACTTATTAAAAAAATACTTCATGAAAAGTGTACTTATAAAATGCTTATGAAAAGTGTACTTATTAAAATACTTATGAAAAGTGTACTTATAAAATACTTATGAAAAGTGTACTTATTAAAAAATACTTATGAAAAGTGTACTTATTAAAGAAAATATTTAATGAAAAGTGTACTTATTAAAGAAAATATTTAATGAAAAGTGTACTTATTAAAAAAATACTTCATGAAAAGTGTACTTATAAAATACTTATGAAAAGTGTACTTATTAAAATACTTATGAAAAGTGTACTTATAAAATACTTATGAAAAGTGTACTTATTAAAAAATACTTATGAAAAGTGTACTTATTAAAGAAAATATTTAATGAAAAGTGTACTTATTAAAAAAATACTTCATGAAAAGTGTACTTATAAAATACTTATGAAAATGTACTTATAAAATATTCATGAAAAGTGTACTTATTAAAAAAATACTTAATGAAAAGTGTACTTATAAAATACTTATGAAAAGTGTACTTATAAAATACTTATGAAAAGTGTACTTATTAAAAAAATACTTTATGAAAAGTGTACTTATAAAATGCTTATGAAAATGTACTTATTAAAGAAAATATTTAATGAAAAGTGTACTTATTAAAAAAATACTTTATGAAAAGTGTACTTATAAAATACTTAATGAAAAATGTACTTATTAAAAAAATACTTAATGAAAAGTGTACTTATAAAATACTTAATAAAAAATGTACTTATTAAAAAAATACTTAATGAAAAATGTACTTATTAAAAAAATACTTAATGAAAAGTGTACTTATAAAATACTTATGAAAATGTACTTATAAAATATTCATGAAAAGTGTACTTATTAAAAAAATACTTAATGAAAAGTGTACTTATAAAATACTTATGAAAAGTGTACTTATAAAATACTTATGAAAAGTGTACTTATTAAAAAATACTTATGAAAAGTGTACTTATTAAAGAAAATATTTAATGAAAAGTGTACTTATTAAAAAAATACTTCATGAAAAGTGTACTTATAAAATACTTATGAAAATGTACTTATAAAATATTCATGAAAAGTGTACTTATTAAAAAAATACTTCATGAAAAGTGTACTTATAAAATACTTATGAAAAGTGTACTTATTAAAATACTTATGAAAAGTGTACTTATAAAATACTTATGAAAAGTGTACTTATTAAAAAATACTTATGAAAAGTGTACTTATAAAATACTTATGAAAAATGTACTTATTAAAAAATACTTAATGAAAAGTGTACTTATTAAATACTTATGAAAAGTGTACTTATAAAATGCTTATGAAAAGTGTACTTATTAAAGAAAATATTTAATGAAAAGTGTACTTATTAAAAAAATACTTTATGAAAAGTGTACTTATAAAATACTTAATAAAAAATGTACTTATTAAAAAAATACTTAATGAAAAATGTACTTATTAAAAAAATACTTAATGAAAAGTGTACTTATAAAATACTTATGAAAAGTGTACTTATAAAATACTTATGAAAAGTGTACTTATTAAAAAATACTTATGAAAAGTGTACTTATTAAAGAAAATATTTAATGAAAAGTGTACTTATTAAAAAAATACTTCATGAAAAGTGTACTTATAAAATACTTATGAAAAGTGTACTTATTAAAATACTTATGAAAAGTGTACTTATAAAATACTTATGAAAAGTGTACTTATTAAAAAATACTTATGAAAAGTGTACTTATTAAAAAAAATATTTAATGAAAAGTGTACTTATTAAAAAAATACTTCATGAAAAGTGTACTTATAAAATACTTATGAAAAGTGTACTTATAAAATACTTATGAAAAGTGTACTTATTAAAAAATACTTATGAAAAGTGTACTTATTAAAGAAAATATTTAATGAAAAGTGTACTTATTAAAAAAATACTTCATGAAAAGTGTACTTATAAAATACTTATGAAAAGTGTACTTATAAAATACTTATGAAAAGTGTACTTATTAAAAAAATACTTAATGAAAAGTGTACTTATAAAATGCTTATGAAAAGTGTACTTATAAAATACTTATGAAAAGTGTACTTATTAAAGAAAATATTTAATGAAAAGTGTACTTATTAAAAAAATACTTCATGAAAAGTGTACTTATAAAATACTTATGAAAAGTGTACTTATTAAAATACTTATGAAAAGTGTACTTATAAAATACTTATGAAAAGTGTACTTATTAAAAAATACTTATGAAAAGTGTACTTATAAAATACTTATGAAAAATGTACTTATTAAAAAAATACTTAATGAAAAGTGTACTTATAAAATACTTATGAAAAGTGTACTTATTAAAAAATACTTATGAAAAGTGTACTTATTAAAGAAAATATTTAATGAAAAGTGTACTTATAAAATACTTCATGAAAAGTGTACTTATTAAAGAAAATACTTCATGAAAAGTGTACTTATAAAATACTTATGAAAAGTGTACTTATTAAAATACTTATGAAAAGTGTACTTATAAAATACTTATGAAAAGTGTACTTATAAAATACTTATGAAAAGTGTACTTATTAAAAAATACTTATGAAAAGTGTACTTATTAAAGAAAATATTTAATGAAAAGTGTACTTATTAAAAAAATACTTCATGAAAAGTGTACTTATAAAATACTTATGAAAAGTGTACTTATTAAAAAAATACTTTATGAAAAGTGTACTTATAAAATGCTTATGAAAAGTGTACTTATTAAAGAAAATATTTAATGAAAAGTGTACTTATTAAAAAAATACTTTATGAAAAGTGTACTTATAAAATACTTAATAAAAAATGTACTTATTAAAAAAATACTTAATGAAAAATGTACTTATTAAAAAAATACTTAATGAAAAGTGTACTTATAAAATACTTATGAAAATGTACTTATAAAATATTCATGAAAAGTGTACTTATTAAAAAAATACTTAATGAAAAGTGTACTTATAAAATACTTATGAAAAGTGTACTTATAAAATACTTATGAAAAGTGTACTTATTAAAAAAATACTTTATGAAAAGTGTACTTATAAAATGCTTATGAAAATGTACTTATTAAAGAAAATATTTAATGAAAAGTGTACTTATTAAAAAAATACTTTATGAAAAGTGTACTTATAAAATACTTATGAAAAGTGTACTTATAAAATACTTAATAAAAAATGTACTTATTAAAAAAATACTTAATGAAAAATGTACTTATTAAAAAAATACTTAATGAAAAGTGTACTTATAAAATACTTAATAAAAAATGTACTTATTAAAAAAATACTTAATGAAAAATGTACTTATTAAAAAAATACTTAATGAAAAGTGTACTTATAAAATACTTATGAAAATGTACTTATAAAATATTCATGAAAAGTGTACTTATTAAAAAAATACTTATGAAAAGTGTACTTATAAAATACTTAATAAAAAATGTACTTATTAAAAAAATACTTAATGAAAAATGTACTTATTAAAAAAATACTTAATGAAAAGTGTACTTATAAAATACTTAATAAAAAATGTACTTATTAAAAAAATACTTAATGAAAAATGTACTTATTAAAAAAATACTTAATGAAAAGTGTACTTATAAAATACTTATGAAAATGTACTTATAAAATATTCATGAAAAGTGTACTTATTAAAAAAATACTTAATGAAAAGTGTACTTATAAAATACTTATGAAAAGTGTACTTATAAAATACTTATGAAAAGTGTACTTATTAAAAAATACTTATGAAAAGTGTACTTATTAAAGAAAATATTTAATGAAAAGTGTACTTATTAAAAAAATACTTCATGAAAAGTGTACTTATAAAATACTTATGAAAAGTGTACTTATTAAAATACTTATGAAAAGTGTACTTATAAAATACTTATGAAAAGTGTACTTATTAAAAAATACTTATGAAAAGTGTACTTATAAAATACTTATGAAAAATGTACTTATTAAAAAATACTTAATGAAAAGTGTACTTATTAAATACTTATGAAAAGTGTACTTATAAAATGCTTATGAAAAGTGTACTTATTAAAGAAAATATTTAATGAAAAGTGTACTTATTAAAAAAATACTTTATGAAAAGTGTACTTATAAAATACTTAATAAAAAATGTACTTATTAAAAAAATACTTAATGAAAAATGTACTTATTAAAAAAATACTTAATGAAAAGTGTACTTATAAAATACTTATGAAAAGTGTACTTATAAAATACTTATGAAAAGTGTACTTATTAAAAAATACTTATGAAAAGTGTACTTATTAAAGAAAATATTTAATGAAAAGTGTACTTATTAAAAAAATACTTCATGAAAAGTGTACTTATAAAATACTTATGAAAAGTGTACTTATTAAAATACTTATGAAAAGTGTACTTATAAAATACTTATGAAAAGTGTACTTATTAAAAAATACTTATGAAAAGTGTACTTATTAAAAAAAATATTTAATGAAAAGTGTACTTATTAAAAAAATACTTCATGAAAAGTGTACTTATAAAATACTTATGAAAAGTGTACTTATTAAAATACTTATGAAAAGTGTACTTATAAAATACTTATGAAAAGTGTACTTATAAAATACTTATGAAAAGTGTACTTATTAAAAAATACTTATGAAAAGTGTACTTATTAAAGAAAATATTTAATGAAAAGTGTACTTATTAAAAAAATACTTCATGAAAAGTGTACTTATAAAATACTTATGAAAAGTGTACTTATTAAAAAAATACTTTATGAAAAGTGTACTTATAAAATGCTTATGAAAAGTGTACTTATTAAAGAAAATATTTAATGAAAAGTGTACTTATTAAAAAAATACTTTATGAAAAGTGTACTTATAAAATACTTAATAAAAAATGTACTTATTAAAAAAATACTTAATGAAAAATGTACTTATTAAAAAAATACTTAATGAAAAGTGTACTTATAAAATACTTATGAAAATGTACTTATAAAATATTCATGAAAAGTGTACTTATTAAAAAAATACTTAATGAAAAGTGTACTTATAAAATACTTATGAAAAGTGTACTTATAAAATACTTATGAAAAGTGTACTTATTAAAAAAATACTTTATGAAAAGTGTACTTATAAAATGCTTATGAAAAGTGTACTTATTAAAGAAAATATTTAATGAAAAGTGTACTTATTAAAAAAATACTTTATGAAAAGTGTACTTATAAAATACTTAATAAAAAATGTACTTATTAAAAAAATACTTAATGAAAAATGTACTTATAAAATACTTATGAAAAGTGTACTTATAAAATACTTATGAAAAGTGTACTTATTAAAAAAATACTTTATGAAAAGTGTACTTATAAAATGCTTATGAAAAGTGTACTTATTAAAGAAAATATTTAATGAAAAGTGTACTTATTAAAAAAATACTTTATGAAAAGTGTACTTATAAAATACTTAATAAAAAATGTACTTATTAAAAAAAACTTAATGAAAAATGTACTTATTAAAAAAATACTTAATGAAAAGTGTACTTATAAAATACTTATGAAAATGTACTTATAAAATATTCATGAAAAGTGTACTTATAAAATACTTATGAAAAGTGTACTTATAAAATACTTATGAAAAGTGTACTTATTAAAAAAATATTTTATGAAAAGTGTACTTATAAAATGCTTATGAAAAGTGTACTTATTAAAGAAAATATTTAATGAAAAGTGTACTTATTAAAAAAATACTTTATGAAAAGTGTACTTATAAAATACTTAATAAAAAATGTACTTATTAAAAAAATACTTAATGAAAAATGTACTTATTAAAAAAATACTTAATGAAAAGTGTACTTATAAAATACTTATGAAAATGTACTTATAAAATATTCATGAAAAGTGTACTTATAAAATACTTATGAAAAGTGTACTTATAAAATACTTATGAAAAGTGTACTTATAAAATACTTATGAAAAGTGTACTTATTAAAAAAATATTTTATGAAAAGTGTACTTATAAAATGCTTATGAAAAGTGTACTTATTAAAGAAAATATTTAATGAAAAGTGTACTTATTAAAAAAATACTTAATGAAAAGTGTACTTATAAAATACTTATGAAAAGTGTACTTATAAAATACTTATGAAAAGTGTACTTATTAAAAAATACTTATGAAAAGTGTACTTATTAAAGAAAATATTTAATGAAAATTGTACTTATTAAAAAAATACTTCATGAAAAGTGTACTTATAAAATACTTATGAAAAGTGTACTTATTAAAAAATACTTATGAAAAGTGTACTTATAAAATACTTATGAAAAATGTACTTATTAAAAAAATACTTAATGAAAAGTGTACTTATAAAATACTTATGAAAAGTGTACTTATTAAAAAATACTTATGAAAAGTGTACTTATTAAAGAAAATATTTAATGAAAAGTGTACTTATAAAATACTTCATGAAAAGTGTACTTATTAAAGAAAATACTTCATGAAAAGTGTACTTATAAAATACTTATGAAAAGTGTACTTATTAAAATACTTATGAAAAGTGTACTTATAAAATACTTATGAAAAGTGTACTTATAAAATACTTATGAAAAGTGTACTTATTAAAAAATACTTATGAAAAGTGTACTTATTAAAGAAAATATTTAATGAAAAGTGTACTTATTAAAAAAATACTTCATGAAAAGTGTACTTATAAAATACTTATGAAAAGTGTACTTATTAAAAAAATACTTTATGAAAAGTGTACTTATAAAATGCTTATGAAAAGTGTACTTATTAAAGAAAATATTTAATGAAAAGTGTACTTATTAAAAAAATACTTTATGAAAAGTGTACTTATAAAATACTTAATAAAAAATGTACTTATTAAAAAAATACTTAATGAAAAATGTACTTATTAAAAAAATACTTAATGAAAAGTGTACTTATAAAATACTTATGAAAATGTACTTATAAAATATTCATGAAAAGTGTACTTATTAAAAAAATACTTAATGAAAAGTGTACTTATAAAATACTTATGAAAAGTGTACTTATAAAATACTTATGAAAAGTGTACTTATTAAAAAAATACTTTATGAAAAGTGTACTTATAAAATGCTTATGAAAATGTACTTATTAAAGAAAATATTTAATGAAAAGTGTACTTATTAAAAAAATACTTTATGAAAAGTGTACTTATAAAATACTTATGAAAAGTGTACTTATAAAATACTTAATAAAAAATGTACTTATTAAAAAAATACTTAATGAAAAATGTACTTATTAAAAAAATACTTAATGAAAAGTGTACTTATAAAATACTTAATAAAAAATGTACTTATTAAAAAAATACTTAATGAAAAATGTACTTATTAAAAAAATACTTAATGAAAAGTGTACTTATAAAATACTTATGAAAATGTACTTATAAAATATTCATGAAAAGTGTACTTATTAAAAAAATACTTATGAAAAGTGTACTTATAAAATACTTAATAAAAAATGTACTTATTAAAAAAATACTTAATGAAAAATGTACTTATTAAAAAAATACTTAATGAAAAGTGTACTTATAAAATACTTAATAAAAAATGTACTTATTAAAAAAATACTTAATGAAAAATGTACTTATTAAAAAAATACTTAATGAAAAGTGTACTTATAAAATACTTATGAAAATGTACTTATAAAATATTCATGAAAAGTGTACTTATTAAAAAAATACTTAATGAAAAGTGTACTTATAAAATACTTATGAAAAGTGTACTTATAAAATACTTATGAAAAGTGTACTTATTAAAAAATACTTATGAAAAGTGTACTTATTAAAGAAAATATTTAATGAAAAGTGTACTTATTAAAAAAATACTTCATGAAAAGTGTACTTATAAAATACTTATGAAAAGTGTACTTATTAAAATACTTATGAAAAGTGTACTTATAAAATACTTATGAAAAGTGTACTTATTAAAAAATACTTATGAAAAGTGTACTTATAAAATACTTATGAAAAATGTACTTATTAAAAAATACTTAATGAAAAGTGTACTTATTAAATACTTATGAAAAGTGTACTTATAAAATGCTTATGAAAAGTGTACTTATTAAAGAAAATATTTAATGAAAAGTGTACTTATTAAAAAAATACTTTATGAAAAGTGTACTTATAAAATACTTAATAAAAAATGTACTTATTAAAAAAATACTTAATGAAAAATGTACTTATTAAAAAAATACTTAATGAAAAGTGTACTTATAAAATACTTATGAAAAGTGTACTTATAAAATACTTATGAAAAGTGTACTTATTAAAAAATACTTATGAAAAGTGTACTTATTAAAGAAAATATTTAATGAAAAGTGTACTTATTAAAAAAATACTTCATGAAAAGTGTACTTATAAAATACTTATGAAAAGTGTACTTATTAAAATACTTATGAAAAGTGTACTTATAAAATACTTATGAAAAGTGTACTTATTAAAAAATACTTATGAAAAGTGTACTTATTAAAAAAAATATTTAATGAAAAGTGTACTTATTAAAAAAATACTTCATGAAAAGTGTACTTATAAAATACTTATGAAAAGTGTACTTATTAAAATACTTATGAAAAGTGTACTTATAAAATACTTATGAAAAGTGTACTTATAAAATACTTATGAAAAGTGTACTTATTAAAAAATACTTATGAAAAGTGTACTTATTAAAGAAAATATTTAATGAAAAGTGTACTTATTAAAAAAATACTTCATGAAAAGTGTACTTATAAAATACTTATGAAAAGTGTACTTATTAAAAAAATACTTTATGAAAAGTGTACTTATAAAATGCTTATGAAAAGTGTACTTATTAAAGAAAATATTTAATGAAAAGTGTACTTATTAAAAAAATACTTTATGAAAAGTGTACTTATAAAATACTTAATAAAAAATGTACTTATTAAAAAAATACTTAATGAAAAATGTACTTATTAAAAAAATACTTAATGAAAAGTGTACTTATAAAATACTTATGAAAATGTACTTATAAAATATTCATGAAAAGTGTACTTATTAAAAAAATACTTAATGAAAAGTGTACTTATAAAATACTTATGAAAAGTGTACTTATAAAATACTTATGAAAAGTGTACTTATTAAAAAAATACTTTATGAAAAGTGTACTTATAAAATGCTTATGAAAAGTGTACTTATTAAAGAAAATATTTAATGAAAAGTGTACTTATTAAAAAAATACTTTATGAAAAGTGTACTTATAAAATACTTAATAAAAAATGTACTTATTAAAAAAATACTTAATGAAAAATGTACTTATAAAATACTTATGAAAAGTGTACTTATAAAATACTTATGAAAAGTGTACTTATTAAAAAAATACTTTATGAAAAGTGTACTTATAAAATGCTTATGAAAAGTGTACTTATTAAAGAAAATATTTAATGAAAAGTGTACTTATTAAAAAAATACTTTATGAAAAGTGTACTTATAAAATACTTAATAAAAAATGTACTTATTAAAAAAAACTTAATGAAAAATGTACTTATTAAAAAAATACTTAATGAAAAGTGTACTTATAAAATACTTATGAAAATGTACTTATAAAATATTCATGAAAAGTGTACTTATAAAATACTTATGAAAAGTGTACTTATAAAATACTTATGAAAAGTGTACTTATTAAAAAAATATTTTATGAAAAGTGTACTTATAAAATGCTTATGAAAAGTGTACTTATTAAAGAAAATATTTAATGAAAAGTGTACTTATTAAAAAAATACTTTATGAAAAGTGTACTTATAAAATACTTAATAAAAAATGTACTTATTAAAAAAATACTTAATGAAAAATGTACTTATTAAAAAAATACTTAATGAAAAGTGTACTTATAAAATACTTATGAAAATGTACTTATAAAATATTCATGAAAAGTGTACTTATAAAATACTTATGAAAAGTGTACTTATAAAATACTTATGAAAAGTGTACTTATAAAATACTTATGAAAAGTGTACTTATTAAAAAAATATTTTATGAAAAGTGTACTTATAAAATGCTTATGAAAAGTGTACTTATTAAAGAAAATATTTAATGAAAAGTGTACTTATTAAAAAAATACTTAATGAAAAGTGTACTTATAAAATACTTATGAAAAGTGTACTTATAAAATACTTATGAAAAGTGTACTTATTAAAAAATACTTATGAAAAGTGTACTTATTAAAGAAAATATTTAATGAAAATTGTACTTATTAAAAAAATACTTCATGAAAAGTGTACTTATAAAATACTTATGAAAAGTGTACTTATTAAAATACTTATGAAAAGTGTGCTTATAAAATACTTATGAAAAGTGTACTTATTAAAAAATACTTATGAAAAGTGTACTTATAAAATACTTATGAAAAATGTACTTATTAAAAAATACTTAATGAAAAGTGTACTTATTAAATACTTATGAAAAGTGTACTTATAAAATGCTTATGAAAAGTGTACTTATTAAAGAAAATATTTAATAAAAAGTGTACTTATTAAAGAAAATATTTAATGAAAAGTGTACTTATTAAAAAAATACTTATGAAAAGTGTACTTATTAAAATACTTATGAAAAATGTACTTATTAAAAAATACTTAATGAAAAGTGTACTTATAAAATACTTATGAAAAGTGTACTTATAAAATACTTATGAAAAGTGTACTTATTAAAAAATACTTATGAAAAGTGTACTTATAAAATACTTATGAAAAATGTACTTATTAAAAAATACTTAATGAAAAGTGTACTTATAAAATACTTATGAAAAGTGTACTTATTAAAAAATACTTATGAAAAGTGTACTTATTAAAGAAAATATTTAATGAAAAGTGTACTTATTAAAGAAAATATTTAATGAAAAGTGTACTTATTAAAAAAATACTTCATGAAAAGTGTACTTATAAAATGCTTATGAAAAGTGTACTTATTAAAATACTTATGAAAAGTGTACTTATAAAATACTTATGAAAAGTGTACTTATTAAAAAATACTTATGAAAAGTGTACTTATTAAAGAAAATATTTAATGAAAAGTGTACTTATTAAAAAAATACTTCATGAAAAGTGTACTTATAAAATGCTTATGAAAAGTGTACTTATTAAAAAAATACTTCATGAAAAGTGTACTTATAAAATGCTTATGAAAAGTGTACTTATAAAATACTTATGAAAAGTGTACTTATTAAAGAAAATATTTAATGAAAAGTGTACTTATTAAAAAAATACTTCATGAAAAGTGTACTTATAAAATACTTATGAAAAGTGTACTTATAAAATACTTATGAAAAGTGTACTTATTAAAAAATACTTATGAAAAGTGTACTTATAAAATACTTATGAAAAATGTACTTATTAAAAAAATACTTAATGAAAAGTGTACTTATAAAATACTTATGAAAAGTGTACTTATTAAAAAATACTTATGAAAAGTGTACTTATAAAAGAAAATACTTCATGAAAAGTGTACTTATAAAATACTTATGAAAAGTGTACTTATTAAAGAAAATACTTCATGAAAAGTGTACTTATAAAATACTTATGAAAAGTGTACTTATTAAAATACTTATGAAAAGTGTACTTATAAAATACTTATGAAAAGTGTACTTATAAAATACTTATGAAAAGTGTACTTATTAAAAAATACTTATGAAAAGTGTACTTATTAAAGAAAATATTTAATGAAAAGTGTACTTATTAAAAAAATACTTTATGAAAAGTGTACTTATAAAATGCTTATGAAAAGTGTACTTATTAAAGAAAATATTTAATGAAAAGTGTACTTATTAAAAAAATACTTTATGAAAAGTGTACTTATAAAATACTTAATAAAAAATGTACTTATTAAAAAAATACTTAATGAAAAATGTACTTATTAAAAAAATACTTAATGAAAAGTGTACTTATAAAATACTTATGAAAAGTGTACTTATAAAATACTTATGAAAAGTGTACTTATTAAAAAATTCTTATGAAAAGTGTACTTATTAAAAAAATACTTCATGAAAAGTGTACTTATAAAATACTTATGAAAAGTGTACTTATTAAAATACTTATGAAAAGTGTACTTATAAAATACTTATGAAAAGTGTACTTATTAAAAAATACTTATGAAAAGTGTACTTATAAAATACTTATGAAAAATGTACTTATTAAAAAATACTTAATGAAAAGTGTACTTATTAAATACTTATGAAAAGTGTACTTATAAAATGCTTATGAAAAGTGTACTTATTAAAAAAATACTTTATAAAAAAAGTGTACTTATAAAATACTTAATAAAAAATGTACTTATTAAAAAAATACTTAATGAAAAATGTACTTATTAAAAAAATACTTAATGAAAAGTGTACTTATAAAATACTTATGAAAATGTACTTATAAAATATTCATGAAAAGTGTACTTATTAAAAAAATAATTAATGAAAAGTGTACTTATAAAATACTTATGAAAAGTGTACTTATAAAATACTTATGAAAAGTGTACTTATTAAAAAATACTTATGAAAAGTGTACTTATTAAAGAAAATATTTAATGAAAAGTGTACTTATTAAAAAAATACTTCATGAAAAGTGTACTTATAAAATACTTATGAAAAGTGTACTTATTAAAATACTTATGAAAAGTGTACTTATAAAATACTTATGAAAAGTGTACTTATTAAAAAATACTTATGAAAAGTGTACTTATAAAATACTTATGAAAAATGTACTTATTAAAAAATACTTATGAAAAGTGTACTTATTAAAGAAAATATTTAATGAAAAGTGTACTTATTAAAGAAAATATTTAATGAAAAGTGTACTTATTAAAAAAATACTTCATGAAAAGTGTACTTATAAAATGCTTATGAAAAGTGTACTTATAAAATACTTATGAAAAGTGTACTTATTAAAAAAATACTTCATGAAAAGTGTACTTATAAAATACTTATGAAAAGTGTACTTATTAAAGAAAATATTTAATGAAAAGTGTACTTATTAAAAAAATACTTAATGAAAAGTGTACTTATAAAATGCTTATGAAAAGTGTACTTATAAAATACTTATGAAAAGTGTACTTATTAAAGAAAATATTTAATGAAAAGTGTACTTATTAAAAAAATACTTCATGAAAAGTGTACTTATAAAATGCTTATGAAAAGTGTACTTATAAAATACTTATGAAAAGTGTACTTATTAAAGAAAATATTTAATGAAAAGTGTACTTATTAAAAAAATACTTAATGAAAAGTGTACTTATAAAATGCTTATGAAAAGTGTACTTATAAAATACTTATGAAAAGTGTACTTATTAAAGAAAATATTTAATGAAAAGTGTACTTATTAAAAAAATACTTCATGAAAAGTGTACTTATAAAATGCTTATGAAAAGTGTACTTATAAAATACTTAATAAAAAATGTACTTATTAAAAAAATACTTAATGAAAAGTGTACTTATAAAATACTTATGAAAATGTACTTATAAAATATTCATGAAAAGTGTACTTATTAAAAAAATACTTAATGAAAAGTGTACTTATAAAATATTTATGAAAAGTGTACTTATTAAAAAAATACTTAATGAAAAGTGTACTTATTAAAAAAATACTTCATGAAAAGTGTACTTATAAAATACTTATGAAAATGTACTTATAAAATATTCATGAAAAGTGTACTTATTAAAAAAATACTTAATGAAAAGTGTACTTATAAAATACTTATGAAAAGTGTACTTATAAAATACTTATGAAAAGTGTACTTATTAAAAAATACTTATGAAAAGTGTACTTATTAAAGAAAATATTTAATGAAAAGTGTACTTATTAAAAAAATACTTCATGAAAAGTGTACTTATAAAATACTTATGAAAAGTGTACTTATAAAATACTTATGAAAAGTGTACTTATTAAAAAAATACTTAATGAAAAGTGTACTTATAAAATGCTTATGAAAAGTGTACTTATTAAAAAAATACTTAATGAAAAGTGTACTTATAAAATACTTATGAAAAGTGTACTTATAAAATACTTATGAAAAGTGTACTTATTAAAGAAAATATTTAATGAAAAGTGTACTTATTAAAAAAATATTTAATGAAAAGTGTACTTATAAAATGCTTATGAAAAGTGTACTTATAAAATACTTATGAAAAGTGTACTTATAAAATGCTTATGAAAAGTGTACTTATAAAACACTTATGAAAAGTGTACTTATTAAATACTTTATGAAAAGTGTACTTATAAAATACTTAATAAAAAATGTACTTATTAATAAAATACTTAATGAAAAATGTACTTATAAAATGCTTATGAAAAGTGTACTTATAAAATACTTATGAAAAGTGTACTTATTAAATACTTTATGAAAAGTGTACTTATAAAATACTTAATAAAAAATGTACTTATTAATAAAATACTTAATGAAAAATGTACTTATTAAAAAAATACTTAATGAAAAGTGTACTTATAAAATATTCATGAAAAGTGTACTTATTAAAAAAATACTTAATGAAAAGTGTACTTATTAAAAAAATACTTAATGAAAAGTGTACTTATAAAATATTTATGAAAAGTGTACTTATTAAAAAAATACTTATGAAAAGTGTACTTATTAAAAAAATACTTAATGAAAAGTGTACTTATAAAATATTTATGAAAAGTGTACTTATTAAAAAAATACTTAATGAAAAGTGTACTTATTAAAAAAATACTTCATGAAAAGTGTACTTATAAAATACTTATGAAAAGTGTACTTATTAAAAAAATACTTAATGAAAAGTGTACTTATTAAAAAAATACTTATGAAAAGTGTACTTATTAAAAAAATACTTAATGAAAAGTGTACTTATAAAATATTCATGAAAAGTGTACTTATTAAAAAAATACTTAATGAAAAGTGTACTTATTAAAAAAATACTTAATGAAAAGTGTACTTATAAAATATTTATGAAAAGTGTACTTATTAAAAAAATACTTAATGAAAAGTGTACTTATTAAAAAAATACTTCATGAAAAGTGTACTTATAAAATACTTATGAAAATGTACTTATAAAATATTCATGAAAAGTGTACTTATTAAAAAAATACTTAATGAAAAGTGTACTTATAAAATACTTATGAAAAGTGTACTTATAAAATACTTATGAAAAGTGTACTTATTAAAAAAATACTTATGAAAAGTGTACTTATTAAAAAAATACTTAATGAAAAGTGTACTTATTAAAAAAATACTTAATGAAAAGTGTACTTATAAAATACTTATGAAAAGTGTACTTATTAAAAAAATACTTATGAAAAGTGTACTTATAAAATACTTATGAAAAGTGTACTTATAAAATACTTATGAAAAGTGTACTTATTAAAAAATACTTAATGAAAAGTGTACTTATTAAAAAAATACTTAATGAAAAGTGTACTTATTAAAAAAATACTTATGAAAAGTGTACTTATAAAATACTTATGAAAAGTGTACTTATTAAAAAAATACTTATGAAAAGTGTACTTATAAAATACTTATGAAAAGTGTACTTATTAAAAAAATACTTATGAAAAGTGTACTTATAAAATACTTATGAAAAGTGTACTTATTAAAAAAATACTTATGAAAAGTGTACTTATTAAAAAAATACTTAATGAAAAGTGTACTTATTAAAAAAATACTTAATGATAAGTGTACTTATAAAATGCTTATGAAAAGTGTACTTATTAAAAAAATACTTAATGAAAAGTGTACTTATAAAATACTTATGAAAAGTGTACTTATTAAAAAAATACTTAATGAAAAGTGTACTTATAAAATACTTATGAAAAGTGTACTTATAAAATGCTTATGAAAAGTGTACTTATTAAAAAAATACTTAATGAAAAGTGTACTTATAAAATGCTTATGAAAAGTGTACTTATAAAATACTTATGAAAAGTGTACTTATTAAAGAAAATATTTAATGAAAAGTGTACTTATTAAAAAAATACTTCATGAAAAGTGTACTTATAAAATACTTATGAAAAGTGTACTTATAAAATACTTAATAAAAAATGTACTTATTAAAAAAATACTTAATGAAAAGTGTACTTATAAAATATTTATGAAAAGTGTACTTATAAAATACTTAATAAAAAATGTACTTATTAATAAAATACTTAATGAAAAATGTACTTATTAAAAAAATACTTAATGAAAAGTGTACTTATAAAATACTTATGAAAATGTACTTATAAAATATTCATGAAAAGTGTACTTATTAAAAAAATACTTAATGAAAAGTGTACTTATAAAATATTTATGAAAAGTGTACTTATTAAAAAAATACTTAATGAAAAGTGTACTTATTAAATACTTATGTAAAGTGTACTTATTAAAAAAATACTTAATGAAAAGTGTACTTATAAAATATTTATGAAAAGTGTACTTATAAAATACTTAATGAAAAGTGTACTTATTAAATACTTATGAGAACTGTAGTTATAAAATATTTATGAAAAGTGTACTTATTTAAAAAATACTTAATGAAAATGGTACTTAAAATTATGAATAAAAAGCATATTTATAAAAATACTTAGAAAATATAAAGTGTACTTATAAAAAAATATTTAAGTACACTTCATAAATATTTTTAAGTACACTTTTCATAAGTATTTTTAAAAAATGTTTACAAAAGGGAAATATGAATTTTTAGGTTAATGATTTATGATCAGCTGCTGGGAGAAACTGATGAATGTTTGACCTGTAATTAATATTGCAGGGACTGTGAGCGAAACGATGAGACTTAATGAAGACCAGGGAGAATTGAGCAGCAACAGTCATGATCTCTGGCAACAGTTGCACATGCTTTTTATAACAAGTGCACACTACTGTTACATTGCCATATATATAAATGTTATTTCTAATAGCAGTGTTAATTCTATACAATTTATATCTGTTTAATATACGTCTGTCTTCTTTCACACAGCCGTGCTTATAAACCCTCGTTTTCATATTCACTGAAAACTGAAGGTACTTCTGCAACGTTTTAATTTCAAACAATGTCTGCAATAATGAAATAAACTCTGTCAAATGTGTTTCTGAGCACGTGATCATACAACACAGACAGGCATGATAATGTGTTTGTGGCCCTGCAGAATTCAAACTGGATTTTCCAGCTGAAACATTAAAAAGAATTTTTAATAAAAGAAGATATCTGATATTAAATACGATCCTGATTAATAATCATCAGAACATCATCTACTGTTAATGAAATCACATGTGATCCACAGACAAACTCAGGCTGAAAGAACAACACACGTCATCAACGTAATTGGCACATTTCTTTATTTTGAAAACAGACATGAAACCATTTTCCACGATTTTACTCCTTAGATTCAAACTCACTTGAACAGAAAGGCTGGCGCTTTTTCTTTTTGTTGGATTTTCTCAATTTTTAACATCAGTGCAGCAATATCTCCAATTAAACTGTCATAACAACACCACGGACATTAAAAGAAGCCACATGTATTAGTTGGGTGCGTGTGAGAAGGTTCTGGTCTCTGGAGGAAGGATTCTCATGCGATGAGCCCGAAACGGCAGACGGATGGACAGAAGAGCAGCGCTGGATCACTGGAGGAGAAGAGCTCAAGGTTTGTGTCCTTCGCTGACATCAGCGGCTGCTTCGGAAAACTCCCTCCAAATGTCAGAAAATCATTGCCACACCAGAAAAGAGAGGACAAACATAAAAGCAGACTGTCTTCATCATCAGGGTAAAGAGCAGTCTGTCAATCATTAATGATTTTACATTTCACTGGTCATCCGTTAAATGTTCTCCTCTTTGCCGGCGTCTGAAACGGCCTCCTCTGCTGGTTTAGAGTCTTCGACGGCCTCTGCAAAGACCACAATAAACACACTTACAAACCACTGATAAATACTGCGCTTGAGTTAATGTTGCTGTCCGGCCCATTACTGAAGCTGCGGGCCGGAACAATTTATCTCATGAATGTGACCGAAACGGAAACTCTGGTCAGTGAAAAGCTTTCTAACCGCAGAGAACTGGATTCATGAGCGTGTTCAGATGATGTCAGAATTAATGAATGCAGTAACATTTACAATAAGGTCCCATTAACTAACAATATGCAACACATGTTTTAGCATCTATGCATATTTGTTAACACCAGTTGAATTGTTTTGTTTTTTTTTAACTAAAGTGTTGTGTTTCTGACGCACCTTTTTTGTCTATTTGGTCTGTTTCCTGGCTCTCGGCGGCGGCGGCAGCGGCATCAGGCACATCGGCTTGTTTGGCTTCCTCCTGCTTCTCGTCCTCCTTCTGTGCGTTTGCATCGTCTGCGGTCGCCGTGCTCTCGGCCTCTTTAGGCTTCTCTGCTTCCTGCAGCTGCTCCTGCGCTTCCTCTTTAGTGGGCGTGTCTGAGGGGGCAGGGTTAGCTGCGGCAGTGGGTGGGGCCTCGGCTGCAGAGGGCGAGTTGGGCTGCTCGGCTTCTTTGCTCTCCTCTGCTGTTTCTGTGGAAACCTCGGCCGGTTTCTCCTCAGATGGAGAGACTCGCTCCTCCTTCTCCTCCGTGGTCTCGGCGGACTCGTCCGGAGCGGCGTCGTTGTCCTCTTCTTTCTCTCCGTCTTTCATTTTTTTCCGGGTGATGTGTCCACGGAAGCTGGCCTGGATCTTGGTGGCAGCCTTGTGGGCGTTTTCCTCCGGTTTGGTTCCATCCTGCTTGATCTCTTGATCGGCCTCTTCGTTCTTCTCAACCTGAGACCAGAAACACAAACACCATCAGTGACTCAAACAGACTCATCCAAGCCGCTCACATTTACCTGTGAAACATTCAAGCACACTCAAGAACTGTCATCGCCTCCTTCAAAATTCATCTTGTGAAAACTGCTTTGAAATTGGACATTGTGTTACGATGGAAAAGGTACTTTAAAAGCGTTTAACAGGGCTTCTCCCCCTAGTGGGCGGTGTCATGTTTCATATTTTACAAATTTTACTGCACTATTTTATAATCAAATCTTTTTCTGATCATGATAAAATACATATCATTGGAAAGGTCTGAGACTGAAACTTTCATATTTGGCTGTAGTTTTGTGACAGAGGTGAAACTGTGACAGAAATATATGAATTTGTGACAGGAAAACTCATTAGTGTGTGCCACCTGGTGGCTGTTTTTGGTAAAGCACTTAAAATATTACAGGAACCTCAATTTTTGTGATATCAACTTCAAATTTGGAATACAACTTTGTTAGACATACGGATTATATAGCAATTAAAGAGTTCAATTTATTTTGTAAAATATATATTTTGTAAAAAATAAAATTGTTTAAAAAGAGACCAACCAAATCATTCATGAATTACAACTATTTCAGTGCATTTTCACATCTATGCTCAAAAAGGGGCTGACAGTTAAGCTGAAATAGAGAAAATGTTCGTTAGGACGTAATCTAGAGAATATCGCTTCACTTCATTACATATTCTATATGTACGGGAATTAGACCCTCCAAGTTTGGTGACATGGATACTCTTTAAAACAATCCAGCTGTGCCGGTCACACCCTAATCAGTACCCTATAAAACACCCACAGTGGTGTGAATTCATTGCTATCCTTTGAACAGAACATGTCCCAGAGTGGCCTCAAGGTGGAGTCCAGCTTAGATTACATGTTCGTTTCTAGTTGCTCCCAGCACCAGCTCTCCAAATGAGGGACTGGCTGCAACATTCAGTCTATAGAACTTAGTAAAGGTGGATGGAGATGACCATGTGGCTGCATCACAAATCTCCTTCAGAGAGGCACCCTGCCACAAAGTCCATAAGGTTGCAAGTTGAGTGTGCCCTCAGTCCAAGCAATGGTGGTACATCCATTTCTTTAAAGGCCATCTGGATTGTCTCTACAACCCAATGCGAAAGCCTCGCCTTAGACAGTGGCTTGCCCCAACACTCAATAGCTGATCCATTTGTCGGAATGCATTTGTCCACTGCAGATAGACTGGCAGTGTTCTTAGTGGGCAAATTGGTTGATCTCCTCAAGTTCAACTAATTGATTTAGATCAGACAGCACTTTTTGCAGAAAATCTGGGTTTGGACACAGTATAACCCTCTGGCATAGACCTATAGTAGCTTTTATGGACTGAAAGAGCATAAAGTTCCCCTTTCCTTTTGGCAGAGGTTATTGCCAGGAAGAAGGCTGACTTTAGAGACAGCCATTTCAGTTCTGCTGATTCAAGGGGCTCAAATGGGGGTTGCTGAAGTGCCGTCAGGACTCGAAGTCCCACTGTGGTACGATATGTCTTGTACTGTGTGCTGTGCATCTTAGAGCACCGTCAGAGGAATTGAGAAATCAGGCTACAACAGCACTCTGAGAGTTTGTATCCCCCACTTGAGCAGCCTTCACTGCAGCCTCCTTCCAGGGTCTTGACCACTCTGTCTGGTAGTCCCATAGCTATTAACCCAGCCCTTTCAGGGGCCAGGCCCAGAGCTTGAGACCCAGAGTGAAGGGTTGAAACAGCTTGCCCTGCACCTGAGACTGTCCGTCTGGTCCAGTATATGATACCCCCGAAGACGTGGCCAGAAGTGTTGAAGTGCAAAATGGACTACACACACTTCAATTCTGATGTGCTGACCTGCCTAGTGATGTCCCAGCATCCCTTGATGCCCCAGTCTGCATGAACTGCCCCCCAGCCTAGCATCTGTTGATACAAATTGTCAAAGGTATACTGGGCCTTGCATGCTGCCTCTTGCCATGTTCATCCCACACCTCCAACAGCAGAGAGCTACCCAGAGTCTCCGCATAACCATCACCTTTGTTAACCGAGGGGTCTGGGGATGTAGCAAGAGGCATCGCTTTGATCTTATCTGATCTTACGATCATTTCTCAGATGTGCATACGTGTGATTCATAGAATGAACGTACACACAGAAAACAAGCGTACGCCTCTCTTTCAGATGTGAAATCTATAAATTGCAAACTTGCGCACAGCAGAATGGTTTCAGTTCCCTGCGTTGTAAACAACACCTAATTAATGTCATTTACATATAAAAGATCAACATTCATCGTCCAAATCCTTAGCGAGCTGCAAGAATAGCTTAGATTTCCAAAAACCTGCAGTAATCTGACAATGAAAAGTGTGTACGTCTGCTCAGAGCCTGACGTGGCTTTAAGCACTTTTCCACGTCAAAGACTATTTTTATAAATATGAGCGTTGGCGTGGATTTAAGCGTATGCACACTCTAAGATCAAATCTGTGCATACACACGCTTTATAAATGAGGCCCCTGGAGTCTAAAATCAGACCCAAAAACTGAGTGATTTGAGACGGCTCCAACTTGCTTTTCTTCATATTGATACAAAGACCCAAGCATTGAAGATTGTTCGCAAGCACAAACACGTGTTACCTGCATATATTTTCTGTCTGGGCACAGACCAAGCAGTTGTCTAGATAATTCAAGACCCTGATACCTAGGCGACAAAGGAGGGCATACACCTTGTGAATGGCCGAGGGGCCAAGGCGATGTTGAAGGGGAGGACTCTGAATTCGTAGGTCTTCGAACTGAAACATCAGAAACTGCCAATAACATTCCCAGATAGGTATGTGGAAGTAGGCATCCTTGAGATCGAGAGTGGCAAACCAATCGCCTTTATTTATCGCCTCTTGTACTCTTGGAACTGTCAGCATTTTGCATTTCAGGGGCCGAAGATATTTGTTTAGACCCCTGAGGTCCAAGATTGGGCGTAAGCCCCCATCTCATTTGGGTATGAGGAAATAATGAAAGAAAAAATGGTTGGTTTTTTTTCCACCTCCCTGATGGCCCATTTTTTGAAGAATCCAATAATCTCTTCCCACAATAATTCTCTGTGTTGTGGGTCTACAACTGTAGGTCACAAAGGAACCCTTGTCAGGAACGTATGCCAGAAAAGTGCAACTGATACCCCTGAGTCATAGCTGAAAGGACCCAGGGGCTTGGCCTCAGGGCTGCCCATGCTGCGACCCTTGGCGAAAGGGAGCTGGCGCTACCTGATACCAGCATACCACTACCTGGAAGCAACCCGTGAATGTTATACTCCATTGTGCATCCACCGTATCTGACTGGATTAGCCACTTCGAGGAGCACCAGAGACAAAGTGTAATGTATCCTAGAAGTTCGCTCGGATCTTACTTCGAACAGTAAGACCTAGGTGCGTTAGCTTACGCCACAGCGTGCAATACGCCCGACAGAGAACTTCTATCAATGCAACTGAAAACAAATGAGAAAACTTCACACAGAAATCTTCGGAGGCTGCCCGCAGACAGACGCCCAACCTTAAAGTAAGTGGATTACACACTGAATAAAATATAGAGCTTCCACATCTTGCACCAAAGTGGAGATCAAAGAAGCAATGAATTCACACCACTAAGGGTGTTTTATAGGGCACTATCTAGGGCGTGATTGGCACAGCCAGATTGTCTTAAAGAGTATCCACATCATCAGACCTGGAGGGTCAAATTCCCGTACATATAGAATATGTAACGGAGTGGAGATATAGTCTCCATAAGATAGAGAACTAACCATTTAAGCCAAGTTGGTAAAGCTACAAACAACATGGACCGACTGACTGATTGACGGACTGACTGGACACATGGATCAGTTCCTAAAGGCCCGTTCACACCAAGAATTATAATGATAGCTATAATAGCATCCACACTAACACACAATATCGTTCTGTTTATTATAAGCACTGCAGTTTTGTCGTCTGCCACTTTAAATGCTCAAGCTCTTTAAAGCAGGATGGATTCTGATTGTCAATGTTTTTATCGTTTATCTGCTAGAAATAAATCATGATTCCAATGATATCGTTCCTCTGTGTCCTTATCGTTATAGTTGTGGTGTGGACTCTGCTATTCATTTTTACATTTAGAACGGGCCTTTACAGTGAGCAGCCAAAGGAAAATACCTTCCCATCTGGCATCTGTATGTACTATTATGTTTTAATTGGATGTCCAACTGAAGAATCTGGATCATTGATTTCTAACTAGTGCTCAGAAGACGTTCGGCTGCTGCAATCCCACAATTACAAGCATCTCTGTGCCGAGCGAGTTTCCTGGGATTGGTGACATGAAGAATCAGTGTGTCTCATCTTCACTAGGAAAAGACTTTGGAAAGACTTTCTTTGTTTGATAAGTTGGTAAAAAAAAAAGTCTGGGAGGTTTTCTCAGGAGGTGAATTTTCATTGGAGTGATAATAATTAACCAGACGGATCTCAAGCTGAATTGTGGACAGACGCGTCTGTGTCCATGTTTTGCAGGACTATCCAGGTTTCCTGTTGGGATTCATCCAGATGTGATTAACGCCATCAGAGCTGGAGTTCAGTCTGAGTTCAGTCTCTTCAGGATCACACACACGTTTGACGTCAGTGTTCGCAACAGGAGACGTTGGCCAATATCACATATTATTAACCTGTTCATATTAATAATCAATATCAACATAACATGTCAAAGCTAGAAGCAAAGCAACTGTGAAGACATGAAAGAGTTTCTGACCGAGAATCAGGGAGAAAGACGAGACAGCTGAATATTAAGGGTCAATATTTACCTTGTCCATCAGGGTCCAGGGGGGCATTTGTCCACCAAGGGTCTTTTAATTTAATACTCAAATGTGTCTAATGAAAAAAAGCAAGCATAAAATGAAAGAAAATGTGTGACATATATAATGCATGACAAAAACATTCATAGAACAAACTCATAAGTAGCTTGAAGCAGATGAAAATAGTGTCAAATCATAAATGCAAACTGAACGCATGCCAAATGAATGACAGTGTATGGGGATCAAATTGCCTTCATCTAACTTTTTCATTTATATATGCAATCTTACTAATGGACTGCAGAAAATGATGTCATTTCTGCATATGTATAAGGATTTATTCTAATGCTATATTGCTCTCGGTGGATTCAGCGTTTATGCAGCATCTGTTCTGACTTTAGACCTCATAACCTGTAGATGCAGACTGTACTACACTCAATATCAATCAATATGCATCTCTGGCTGTCAGTCACAGTGCAATTTGATCCGTCCAGGTTTTTATTATTAATAACTATAATAGTATCTCAATGATACTAAAATAACACATTGCAATTGTCAACAGGTGTTCTGACACACGGCGCTCGGTCTGGACCTGTTGCTCAGGTGTGTGTGTGTGTGTGTGTGAGTGTGAGTGTGTGTGTGATGTCACTCAGAGTGAGTCATTCTCATGAGTCATATTCACACCACATATTATGACATCATCAGCTGATCTCTGAAGTAATGCTCGTTAACGGCTGAAGAAATGTCAGAATGAAACTAACAATAGACTGCAATTTTTCTACAATAAAAGCAATTAAAAATGAACTGGATTTGAACAAATTGAGTCCAAAATGATCTCCAGGAGTGTTTGATGTGATTTAGTTTCAATGGGAGAATGAACATCGACGCACAAATGTTTCTCACGGATGACAAACTCATTTTAACCTGTTAACGGTCACCCCCCTTTGTGAACATAGACGTGAAAAAACACTATCCATTCCAAACCTCACGAAACCTTTTGTAAAACGTGAAACATGACACCGCCCACTTGGGGGAGGAGCCCGCTAAAAGGTTTTAAAGCTCCGTTGCCACGGTAACACGATGTCCGAGTGTGTTATACTTAATTTATGATGACTACTAAAATATGTGATAGGGGAAACAGGTTAAAGTCTGTAAATTAATGCAAACGCTGGATGCAGTGGCCAATCTCTTTTTACAGAAAAATGAGGGCGTGTCCAGTCAAGAAGATTGACAGGACTGACATTAACTGGAAGGACTCAAACGAGGCCTGATCGTAACTCATCCTCAAGCACACGTCTACGCGGCCTTGTGTCCGGCTGCACGTCACGGGTCATTTCATTTGATGGTTGAGAATGTAACTGGGTTATGGTTGCTGGGTTCAAAGGTCACGCTGAAACAAAAGGCTATAAAATGACCAGTAGCAAAAACAAGATCAATAATCAGACAGAAATCAGTCGTTTTCAGATCAACTGGTTGCTCATATGGTCATAAAACCCTGTGGAGATATTTCACATCTGACCACAGAATCTGAATTCATCTGAATATGGGGAAACATTTCTGCATGTTAAACTCATAAAGCATGTGAATGAATGGAACGTTTTCTCAATAAATAATCATAAGAAAATAAAATTATGCAGCACACATCTGCACAGTCTTGCAGTATTTGTGGAAGGAGCCACACCTTAAATCCACCCGCCCCCACGACACACACACACACACACACACACACACACACACAATCCACGACACACACACACACACACACACACACACAATCCACGACACACACATACACACACACACACACACACACACACACACACACACACACACACTCCACGACACACACACATACACACACACACACACACACACATACACACAATCCACGACACACACACACACACACATATACACACACACAGTCCACGACACACACACGCACGCACACATACACACAACCCACGACACGCGCGCGCGCACACACACACACGAGGCACGCCTTAAAATCTTTAGGTCGCGATTATAATTCACCTGCACTGACGCACACTCATGAATATTCACGCGCCATTAAAACGCGCTTACGTCAGATCTGCACCTGATTCACTGTCACAATATTCAAATAAAGAATCGAACGGATGCGTGGGTGCGCGCGCGTTTCTGCAGGAGTGAGACAAGACCACACCCTTCATCTTCCTCATGTCTACATCTCCATCCCGCTGTCTGTCTCTCTCTCACACATCTCTTTCTCGCTTCAGACGCTCCGCTGATCGCTCGCGTTCTACTCGCGTCGCGTTCAGTAGAGTGTACGAACAAAAGAGACGCGAAGCGCGCGGATTCACCTGCGGTAAAGATGAGTAAAGATGTTTAACAGACCCGAACACACCGATATGAACACGACAGGATTCCTCAAAAGCGGCGCGAGGCGCGGCTCACACACACACACACGCGCGCGCGTCTGCTTTAAAGAGCGTAAAACCTTCCACTCATCAAAAAGCAGTTATATTCCCGCGTAAGGGCAATCAAAGCTTAATTACATCCAACTTCAATCTCCAGAGAAATCATTATAATTCCTCTGAGACACTAATGTATGTCTTGAGACACACACCACACCCTGAAACTCATCTCACACACACACACTCCAGCTTCACTACTACACTCATATAATACAACACGAGCATCAAATACACCTGTCTGACAGGTACAGTCCTGATTAAACACTGGTCTCACGCGCTTTTCCAGTGTGTGTGTGTGTGCAGTGATGCTGCTCATCATTAGATAAAACAGTTAAAGCCTCCCATCATCATCATCATCATCATCATCACAGTTTACAGCAGCAAAGGTGTGAATAATCCAGATATTTACCGGCTTAGTTCTTCTGATACAGCACAGCATAGTCGTATCCTTTCAGCGTCTCGCTCTGACTCTTCCTTTTCTCTTCTCCTCTCTCTCGTTCTCTCTCTCTCTCTCTCTCGTTCTCACACACCGGCTGTATCAACAGCTGATGATTCTGATGCTTAAACTCATCACAGTCGAGCCCCAGTCACACTGTCTGTCTGTCTGCGCTGCCACTGCCAACAATGAGAGTAATCCCACCCTATAAACCCCCTCCCTCACACGCGCGCGCGCGCCGATGAACCCGTTGAGCCCACCCCTCCCGCAGACGCGCGCGCAACCCCGCCCTAATCACACTCTATATGAATGATTGAATAGCATCAAACTGTCCGCTGAGATTCTCCCTCTCTGTGTTTCTGCTCAGTGAACACGAGTGTGTTTATATGAGCACCTGTGTGTGTGTGTGTGTGTGTGTGTCCATAGAGCTGTGTGCGCGCGCCATTGTAATGCAGGAACAGTCACATTAAGGCTGCCTTGTTCACATGGTAACGGCTGTGAATCGATGCCCATGTGATCTCGCCCCAGGGTGTGGATCCGGGCTCTTTCTCTCCATCTTGAGCAGGATCACGGGCCGATTCCTCCGGGACCCTTTCTGACCCATTAGCACAGCCACTGGACATCTCCATCAGCGCCGCACGACTCTCACAACGTTAAAAACCTCTTCTTCTGTGTCTGTGAAGGTCAAACCACCCACATCTTCAAACACTTATTCATGCACATCTTGTCTGAAACACACACCTTTCCTTTGCATTTTCACTCAGAAATTGCTAGTATCATCACACAAATAAGTACAAAGAAACTGTAACACACTGAACTAAACATGAATTTTTAAAAAGTTTTTCCTCTCAAGTCATTTATCGCCACACTTATTATTTTTCCACTTTGAAAAGAGGGGAATATCGCAGTGTTTATTCTAAATGATTTATCCGTGCACTCATTATTTTTTTTCCTCATAATCTTGAATCAGAATATCTTCTCCTCTCTGATGACGAGGGCGGGGCAACCTGTCACTCACATGAGATAGCAAACCACAACCATCCAATCAATTCCCCACAGACACAATCAAGCCCCGCCCTACATTTGTTCTTGTTTGAGAAGCGTTTCACTCAGATATACGACACTATAGAGAAGAAAAGACGAGCTCAACTTCCCTTTCATGACGACTTTAAACAGTATTATCTTGCTAAACATACTCCAATAATCTTTGTTTTATTCACGACAGCGCTTTATACAATACAGATTGTTTCGAAGCAGCTTTACAGAGAATGCATGTCAACATTACAATTTAGAGAACCTGGTATCGGAGGTGACTGTCCTGGTCAAGTCACCTTTATTTATATAACCCTTTTTACAATGCAGATTGTGTCAAAGCAGCTTCACAGTGATAACTGGTGTATAATTTTGGCTGCACAGCAGCTCTTAAAGAAAATGGTGTCATTGTCCAGCTTAAGTAAATTCAGTATTGATTCATTCCGTTGTAAGAATCAATAGTTATTAATTTAGTTCATTTATCTATATCAGCACTGGCGTAAACAGTGATGTCATCATCCAGCTCAGTTCAGTTCGCATACAATGGTGTCACTGCAGATCAAAACACTGTTGAATATCAAATGTCAAGTGTCCCCGACTAAGCAAGCGAAAGGCGACATGAGAGTTTCTCCCTTCTATAATTGATGAGTTTTGCACTGTTATTTCCTTGTTTTAGAGAGAAATCAATCGCAGAAATCAATGGGGAACATTCACGTGGACAGTTAGACGCGGCTGATGTCGTCTGATTTACTGCGGAGCGACGCCTTTACAGTGCCGTTTGATGCCAGTTTAACTGGAAAGCTGTAATTCTGCATGGGGTTTCCATGTCTAAATCTAAAGATCAGGATCTCTCCCTAAAACTGACATCAGGGGTCAAAGGTCACAGGTCATCATCCTGAACTAAAGGTCATCTTGAGGACTGATTGTTCATGGCACGATTGCTGATGCTTCGCAAAATTACGGAAAAATGCCTGTTCCAAGCCTGACTTTCTTGTGTGAGACACAAAAGAAGATATTTTGAGAAATATCAGTGGAAGTCATTGGGGTTCAATGTTGTTTGGTTCCCAAAGTTCTTCATGTGTGAAGGACATCAGTAAATGATGACAGATTGATCATGTTTGGGTGAATTATGACTGATCTCAACAATCTTCTGAAGTGCTACACAAATAACAATGTGTTAACCTGACGGACTCAACACTGCGGCATATTACCAGAAATCAATTAAAGACAAGCCATAAAGTCAAGGTATCTACTTTATTATGACATAATGCACATAAATATTATATTAAAGCAATAAAAAAAATCTCTGCAGAAACCTGATGGATCAAGGTGGAACAGACAGAACTTACAGCATCCAAACGCAATGATGCGTTTCAGGTGTGTTTGTGCTACAGGTGTAACACTGTTTCTGTGGAGCTCATTATAACGTCCTTCCTCAGAGACTTGAGTGCATTTGCATTTTGCTGATTCGGATCTTGTGTGTGTGTGTGTGTGTGTGTGTGTGTGAGCGGATACCTTCAGTCTGCATCAGATGCCCTAAAACGACTGCACCTCCACCCCCGATCAGGCCAGCAACTGTTGCCATGGCAACCACAGGAAACGGCATCCTCTGACTCCAGCTGACGGTGAAACTCCATCCATCTCTCTCTCCTTATGTGTGTGTGTGTGTGTGTGTGTGTGTGTGTTCACAAGACCCCACGGACACCGCTGAATCCCCTGTATCTCCACTGATGCGCCGTCTCCATGGCAACAGGCCAGAGCGGATGACTAACACACACACACACACACACACACACTCGTGCTGGATGCATTAGAGAGGTGCGACTCACACTGGGCTGTAAGATATCAGTCAAAGCATCAAAAAACCTCCTCAAAATGCTTTTACATCCACACATTCATATTGCATGTTGATATTACTTAGAGAAATGAGATTCATCATAGCCAATAATGAACTGATCGCATTCAAAAAAGATCAGCCAATGAAAATAAAACCATAAGCAGCATTCGTTTGATCATTGCCATAAGTCATGTGAACAAAAGTTAATAAACAAGGAGAAATATACTACTAAAATATTCGAAACATCTCAACATTTGATCAATTAAGTCGCTTTCCCAAATAAAGATTTTGATGGCATTGAAGAACCATGTTTGGTTCCCTTTTTGTCAAATGTACCGCAAACGTCCTGAAAAGTGAAGCCAAAGCGCTTCGATCGCCCTCTGGTGGCTGTCTTTTGTATAGGTCATAAACCCCGCCCTCTCCATGTAATCCAATGGGACGCGAGCCAAACTAAAAATCGCATTGCATTTCTAATATGTTTTTTCCAAAGATGGTTTCTATCATTTTAGGTAGTTCCTATCATGCAGATGTATGTTCAAGTGTTTGTTTTTCCAGTAAGTTTGGTTTTAGGGTATGTTTACATGACAACGATGAACTAAAAACTGAGACCTTTTTCCTTCGCGTTTATCGCACACAGATGACGTTTTTTTTGCACACGGTTTTTGCGGAAATTACTAAAAATGCTGTATTCTGCTGTCAGGCCAGTAGTTGGCGACGTCACTTTAAGAAGAAACACTATGCGCCTATAGATTGAACACATAATACGCATATGAGCATAACGTCACCGTTTTCACAAATTCGTGTTTTTGTAGTTAGAGACAATAATGGTATCATTTCAAAAGCTTGCACTTTAAAACCTGTTTGCAAAAGTTTGCGTTGTCATGCCCCCAATGTACTGTTGACGTGCAAATGATTTTTTTCGTTAAACGGCCCCATAGTTATTTGATGCTATAAGAAGGGGGTGTAACGTCATGATTGACAGCTGTGTTCGTGAATGAGTCAGTGTGAGCATGGGCGGGACCTTGATCCCACGGCTCTACTGCACAGACTCGGCTCTGAACAATGTCATCAGCAACAACCTTATTTTTTCTAGAGTGGAAGGAAGGAGGAGGTGGCAGTCGAGACATGAGCGTACACTGCCTTGGTGGTTGATATACGCTACTGTCGCAGGGCGAGAAGCACTGCAAACAACTCTAGTCAGGTGATATGCCACTGTAGCCGAGGTCCCATCCAGGAGCCCGAGGCTGCGTGCCCATTACATACAGCGCCCCAGCCTGTTCTGCAGGGATCTGTTGTGACAACAAAGCACCTGGACACTTGTTCTAAGGGCACTCCGGCCTGTGGAAAGGCAAGGTCTGACCAAGGGCTGAAAGATCGGTGACAGATCGGTGTGATGGTCATACAAAGTGTGCCGCGGCACCATGCCCATCTCGGGACTTGGCTGTGAAGCCAGTGCTGTAGCGGCTCCATATCCGAATGGTGATACCGCGGATGCCATATATCCCAGGAGCCTCTGAAAATATTTCAGGCTGAGGGGACACCTTCCCCGGCTCAGAAGTACCCTTGTGCAGCTCTTTGAGAGCTTTTGCCTGATGGCAATGCAGGATGGCCATAGCATGCAGGGTAGAGGTCGCTTGTCCAGCAGCATCGTCCATTGTCCAGCAGCCAGAGCTATCTTACAAGCCTTGGACAGGAGGCATGGACAATTCCGTCAAGTGGCGGCACAAGTGCACCAGAATTGCATGCTCCACCTGGGGAATGTCTGCGTAACCCTTGGCGGCCCCACCATTGTGAAAGTGACGCATAGCCAAGTATGGTGTGCCATACTTGGAATTTGTGTTCTGCATTTCACTCATCCAAGTGCAAACACACAGCAGTGAGCATTGAACACAGACACACCCGGAGCTGTAGGGTGCCCGGGGAGTGATTGGGGGTTAGTTGTTAGCTGTACATTCACTCCTCCTACCTACATTTCCTGCCAGTACTGAGACTTGAAGTCCAACAAGTTACAAGTCCAATTCTTTAACCATTAGACCACAACTGCCCTAAAGTTGTGGGCAGTAAATGGTGCCTTCCACAACTTCTAACCCTCCTCATAAACTTCCAGGAAGAAAGGCCCTGGGGTGGAACAAGCATGGCCATCAACTCTGCATCCAACCTAGCATGAGTGACCACGCCCGAAGGGGGAGGCTTAGCATCATCTTCCTCTGCAGAGGACAAGAGCCCACTCTGCGATGCAGCTATCGACATCTGATCTTCACCCGGTGCGCCGAATGACACGCTCAGTCGGTCCCACATGAAAAGGACTGGCGCCATCATCAGCAGCTGGACGGCACACAACACTGCAGATGAGTGGGAGGTCCGTGGGGACTGGCCCAGCAGAAGTGCTCCCACTGTAACCCTCAGAATGTTAACCATGCCCGTGGCTCTGCATTGTAACGGCAGAGGGGACTCGTTCCTTCACAAGGAAGTTGAGTCTCGACTGCAGTGTCGACATGGTCATATTCTCACAATGAGGATGAACCATCCATCTCAACATGCTCTCGACAGTGACCGTGGCCGTCAGATAAAGACAGGCAACGACTGCAACCGGAAACACACGGATGGAAAGGCATTTTTAAAAAGACGCTCGCCTCCGATTTAATGGCGAGCCGCCATCTTATATACCTGTATGTACAGGGGAGTGGCTTGACATGCAAATTCCACTCGCCAGTTCCTTTGGCCGTTTTTCTAAAATTTAGAGGTGACTGGGGCTCCCAAGTCAGTCTCCATTTCGACATAAAGTAGTAGTGACTGACAGATGAGGAACTTATCACTGAAAGGCTCTTTGGGGAACCGAACAGTTCTATGGTTCTGAAAAAACCCTTTTGGAACCTTTATTATGAAGGGCGTATAAAAAAAAGAATATATTTGGAGATTCAGGAAATCAGAATTAGATGTGTTTAATTTAAATGTCATTTATTTATATTTTGTATTTTTTTTTTTTTTTAATGCTTTAATACAAGCTTCAGCAAATACATTGAAAACAACTCTCCAAACAGGGTTTAGTTAACAACAGCATTCAGAGATATTATACAGTGAGATTCAACCTGCCATCAGCTACTGAACAGCTCATGAAATTAAGTTTTAAAGCTTCAGTCCATAACCTTTTTTGGGTAAAAATTATCCAAAATCAAGCAAGTACATAACCAGCCAGTGTTCAAAACTATCTCCTTACCTTAGCCCGATTCACAACAGTAAACTTGTAATAATGTTTTCTAGTCCGGGTGGTACTGGTGTGTTTCCGTGGGAAATTCGAGCATGCAGCTGTTTGTCTTTGCGTCATTACAGCTAAATCATGTGAGGATGCTGCTGGTAGCGGATCATTTATAGCCTATTCAGCAGCTGCAATAATTAAACTTATCATTTTGATGGCGGATTGTAATCCGGAAAGGTCCAAATGATAATCATCAGTGACAACTGGAGATTCACCCGTAGTCAAAATCAAACGACAGAAATTGAAATCTACAGCTAAAGCTAATATTCACTAAATACACATAGTCACGCAATGCTGATGTTCTTAACATTAACAAATCGTAGAACAAAGTATAACAATAATAATAATTTGCACGGTTTGATGTGATATGAGGTAAGGGATCATTAGATTTAATCACCATTGGCAGTGTGATTTATTGTCATGATTTTTTTCTCAGTTTGTCAGAACAAAAGTGGCAGACATGTTACTTGTTCAGATGACATTTTCCAGTGAAAATTCTAATTTTGGTCATACTTCCTAGACTACAATCTGTGATTCTGAAGTACAGTATCCACACCGGTGCGGTGACTGACAGCAAACATTAGATTCGCCCGCGCTGACGCACAACCCACAAAAGATGATTATTCCACAAATAACTCCAACTGCAGGTTTCAAACAGAGATGGAGACAAAGACGCAAAACTTACAGACTGCAGTTTTAACTGAAAGCTTTCTCTTTAATCAAACAGCTGAAACTGGCAGCGTCGCAGTCAGTAATAAAAACCTCCAACAGGAATCAATACAGACTTTTGGATGTTTGAATGCTAACGTTGTTCTATGATGTGAATTATCAAAAATAATTAGTTTATAAAAAAAGTTAATGTTAAAGTAATATTTCACATTTATCTAAACAAAATAGGATTTGTACAAACATCAGGATGAAAATAAATGATAAGACAAGCTGGATCTCAGGAAACAGAATCAGCCAATCAGATCACTCGAATCCCTCATGTGACCATCTAAGGTGATGCTGAATGTAGATTCATGGATGTCAAAGTCAGCATGTCTTCTGCAAGCTTTTATAGTCATTTAATTCATAGATTACAGTAACAGTCCATCGCTTTGTCATAAATAACCAAAATTACCCATTCAAACAGGAAGTCTCCTCAGCAGAATGACGTTTGGGTTTATCAAACTTTATCCATGCAAGAACCACACACACACACACACTCTCACTATCTCACACACACACACACACACACACACACACAGACACACAGACACACAGACACACAGACACACAGACACACAGACACACACACACACACACACTCTCACTATCTCACACACACACACACACACACACACACACACACACACACACACACACACACACAGACACACACACACACACACACACTCACTCTCACTATCTCACACACACACACACACACACACACACACACACACACACACACACACACACACACTCTCACTATCTCACACACACACACACACACACACACACACACAGACACACAGACACACACACACACACACACACTCACACACTATCTCACACACACACACACACACTATCTCACTATCACACACACACACACTATCTCACACACACACACACACACACACTATCTCACAATCTCACACATACACACACACACACACAGACACACACACACACACACACACACTATCTCACTATCACACACACACACTATCTCACACACACACACACACTATCGCACACACACACACACACTATCTCTCTCACACACTATCTCTCTCACACACTATCTCTCTCACACACTCTCTCTCTCACACACACACAATCACACACACACAATCACACACACACACACTATCTCACAATCTCACACACACACACTATCTCACAATCTCACACTCTCACACTCTCACACTCTCACACTCTCACACTCTCACACTCTCACACACTCTCACACACTCTCACACACTCTCACACACTCTCACACACTCTCACACACACTCTCACACACACTCTCACACACACTCTCACACACTCTCACACACTCTCACACACTCTCACACACTCACACACTCTCACACACTCTCACACACTCTCACACACACTCTCACACACTCTCACACACTCTCACACACTCTCACACACTCTCTCACACTCTCTCACACTCTCTCACACTCTCTCACACTCTCTCACACACTCTCTCACACACTCTCACACTCTCTCTCACACTCTCTCTCTCACACACACACACACACACACACACACTATCTCACACACACACACTCTGAAGTAGTTCTAACACTGTGACTCGGTGAAGGTGTGTTCATGTGATTTCTCGTGCATGTAGTCGTCTTCGTATTCAGAGCCCTGAAACAAACACCACAGATTCATTTATACAGCGCTTTATACAGAAAACAGAATCAATGATGCAAACTTTATCAGATATGAGACGAATTCAGATTAAAAAATGTATCCGCCTCAACATTCACATGAAAATAGGTGGATGTAAGCATAACTCATCAATTATGAAACTGATTCTATACAGTTATAAGTCAGAATAAAGGTTCTCAACACACTCCAGACGGAGGTTTACCTTAAAGTAACAGCAGCACACAGATTGTTTCTGCTCCGTCTGGCCATAGAAATACTCCTCTCTGTCAAGAGACACACAATCATCACTCACAGCACAGCGTTCCTCTGAACGCCCTGCTTCAGTGCGCTCCTTTCTTACCCGGCGAGCACCTCGATGGGCGAGTGTTGGCCCGCGGCGGGACTCCGAGAGTCGGAGCAGCACGGACACAGGATCCGTCCCAGCAGCAGCAGCGTGATGATTCCTGACGGGACCAGAACAAACACCAGCAACAAGCCCACATCCGTGAAGGCCAGCGACAGTCCTGACAGAAACACAGACGGGACGCGTTCAACATCGACAGGTCGTGGGTTCGATTCCCAGAGAAAACAAGAACTGATTAAAAACAAAGTCCCTTTGGATTCAATGTATATAAAATGTGTCATATTTCACCCCAAGAAAAACAGAAAATGTGTTTAATTCTCAAGCAAGCAATGTCTGAATGTGTGCTCTCACTCTGCGGTGTGACGGTGAGGACGGTCTGGGCCGGGCTCCCGTGGAAGTCGGGAGGGTTGCGGACGGCGCAGATGTATGTGCCGTTATCGGTGAGCAAGGCGTTCAGCAGCTGGATGGAAGCGTCGCCGCGGGACGGGCTGCCCAGCCACTTCACACGGTCCTTAAAATAATCCTCCAGCGGAGGGTACGCTTGAGACGAGAAGTGGAAGAACTAGAGAGAAACACAGAACGTGTTCAAAAGCAGTTTGACGACCCGAGTGACCTCTGACCCTTGGATGCGCCATCAGTCCACTGAATTACGATTCATGTTCACCACCACACCAGCCGCGTGTAACTCACCATTGTGGCAGGACCGCCGGTCTCGGGCCTGAAGCTCCAGTCGACGGACATGGCGCTGGTCAAATGACTGGAGGAGGTGAAGGAGCAGGAGAGGGTGACGGTGGATCCTCGGACGGCGCTGATCTCTGCAGGAGCCGTCACTGAGATACAACACACACTGCTCAACAGCACTGACACACACACACACACACACACACAGGGTTAAGGCCTGTTCAGACCAAGAACGATAACTATATTATCATCCACACCAGCAGACGATGTCGTTCTGATTTTTATAGTTTTGTCGTCTGTCGCTTTAAATGCTTGAGCTCTTTAAAGCAGGATGGATTCTGATTGGCTGTCAATGTTTTTATCGTTCATCTAGTCTTTTCTTCTCTATAGTGTCGTATATCTGAGTGAAACGCGACTGGAACAAGAACAAATGTAGGGCGGGGCTTTGATTTTGGTTTGCTATTGGTGGATCTCATGTGAGTGACAGGTTGCCCCGCCCTCGGAGAAGAGAAGAGATGCTGCAAGAGGGAGGAGAAGATATTATGGTGACTTTAAAACGATATCTCATAGATATCGTATATAACTGGACTTTAGTGTGAATCAAAAGCAGATCACATCATGATCAGCAGACGTGTGTCTGTAACGTTGCATCACTCGCTCTCAGTCTAGTTTATTACTGTAGATTATTAGACTGTAAACGGTGAAGGACATGAATCAGATATCGGTCATATCTGATGTTCAGTTCCTCAGAATAATAAAAATCATAAACTGCAAACTCGCCTCTGATATCACGGTTTATCTAAAGAGAAAACACTATAAACTATAGTGACTAGACTCTGTTATGTAACCAGTTGCACAAACACAATCACTATGATATGTTTTATTATGTTAAGACTAAGAACTATCTGACCGACTAGCCGTTAGTTAGGGGTAATCAGTCTTACTTTTCAGATTCAGATTAGACCTTACTTAAAAAGTTATGAAAAAAAAAAAAAAACTTTTATGCAACCAGCACATTCTCAAACAGAGTCTGTCCAGAAACACAAACACTGCATGACTGAAGATCCAGTAAACGAAACCCCATCAGATCATGTGATGATCTCACTTCTGGGACGAGCCTGTGATCTCACGGCATGACATCATACTGAACTCGGTGTGTGTGACTGTGTCGAGATTCATACGAGCTTCAGTGTTTTAATTAAGAGCTCAGTATAGATCGATCAGTCATTTACAGCAGCTGGCTCATTCTGTGTCAAATCAACCAAACTCCAGAAACTTTCCCAGCTCTAATTTTCATCACATAAATAGTGATAAAAGCCAAAATATTAAATGTCACAGATGTATATTTACTGAGTAATCCACTATTTTGTAGAGGAGGGTCAAAATGACCATTTTCACCTGAGATTTGGAGCAAATTAGAGGAGTGAAAAATGACTTTAGAAAGATGGCAGCATCATTATTTTATTTTAACACAGAGATGGGTAGATCTATTAGTAGATCTGTGGTTCAATCCCAGAGATATGGGGCTTTCAGTGCTGCTCCATTAGTAAACTGCCCATTATCAATGGTCAAAAACAAAATGTGAGTCATTTTGCATACAGTTAAACACTTATTGTGTTTAAAGAAGAATGTCTGAAGAATAACAAATGTTGAAACTAGAAATGTATCTTGTTTCCCTAAATCAGAGTAACTGCATAAAACAACTCTCTGAGTGCCCTCAAAAGTGTATTTATAAGAATCTATATTTGGGATTAGTTTTAGGGATATTTGGACAATGGGATTTTGTTCATTTTAACAGCTTCTGACAAGAGTTCAAATACACTAACATCCATATATCTATGAGAATGAACCATTGAGGACCTTAAAAATGAAGATTACAGAAGAAAAGTTTCATAAGAACAAGAATCTAAAATGACATTAAGGAAGCTTTGGAAAAACACTTTTTTTTGGCACTCAGAGAGGTGTGTTGTGTTCAATTGTTTTGATAGAGGGAAACAAAATACATTTATGAAAAGTGACTCACATTTGGTTTTCAACCACTGAAATTCACCAATTTGGACACAGAGCTGCTTTAAGATCCCCATATCTATGGGACTGAACTATATAGAGCCTTGAAAATGAAAAGTTTATTAAGAATCTAGAAGGATATTAAGATATCGTGAATACTTCTAGAGTTACAGGCATTATAACTTTGGAAAAGGAATATTTATGGCACTCAGACAGGAATGTTCAATGCAATTTAAATGATAGAAAAACACAAGATACATTTCTAGCTTCAACATTATTTGTTCTTCAGATATTCCTCTTTAAAAGAAATAGCTGTGTGCAAAGTGACATTTGGTTTTTGACCACTGAAAATGTGTACAATTGACCAATTTACTCATGGAGCCGCATTAAGATGTCCTTATCTCCGGAAATGAAAAGAGATCTTAAGACAAACAACACAAGAAGTGCTTTTAACCATTTTTGAACTGTCACTGTTGGCCTATAATGAAACAAAGATTGATAAAGTCAACAGATTTTACTAATAGACCTACCAATATCTGTGTAGAAATAAAATAATGATGCTGCCATCTTTCTAAAGTCATTTTTCACTCCTCTAATTTGGCTCCAAATCTCAGGTGAAAATGGTCATTTTGACCCTCCTCTACAAAATAGTGGTAAATATACATTTGTGACATTCAATATTTTGTTTTTCTTCTGCATTTATGTAAACACATGAGAGATGTGCCAACACTTTAGAATAAGGTTAATTGACATGTGCAAACATGATCTAACAATGACAAATATTTCTAAAGCATGTATTAATCTTAGTTCATGTGAATTCCAACATTTACTAATACATTACTAAAAACAAAAGTTGCATCTGTTAATATTATTTAAAGGACCTGAGATAACATGAACAATGAACAGTTGTATTTTTATAAACTAACGTTAACAAAGATTCGGCCTAATAAACACTGTAACAAGTGTACTTTTTACTGTCAGCTAACTTTAGTTAATGCATTAGATCTTGTGTTAAAGTGTTACTGGTTTAAAATAACTAGAAATATTCAGTTAACGCTGGAAATCAGCGAAATGTGTCGTTACATGTATGTACATATTTACACATGGCAAATGATTGACAGGGTCTTTTCTCGGGTGTCGTTTTCACCCAAACAGAAAGTAAAACAAACTCAACGGATCTCAAATGACACCAAGTTATAGATTTACAATCTCTCAGAAGCAAAAGCCACCTCAAATCCCTAAAAGCCTTTTATCAAAGTTGTTCAGTCCCAGATTGAGCGAATAAAACAGCAGAACTCACCGAAACCGACGTAAACACACGATAAAACTCCTTTAAACGAGCTTCTGTTTACATCCATGATAAATAATAGCACATATATAATCACATACGAGTGCTTATGAGTGAATATGAGCAGATATTTGAGCAGATATTAGTCGCGTTTGTGTCGCTACTTGTATTTGTCCTCCATGTTTGAGAGTATTTGATACCTGCCGAACAGGTGAAACAGGAAGTTCAAATACAGACTCTGAAAACAAACCAAAATCACTATTAATGTTATCTTATCAAACTCTCAAAACCAGTGCAGAAATTAATGTATTATTACTGCGTAGTGTGATATATTATTAATATATCAGCCATGATGTGAGTGTGATATAAACTCTCTCTTTGTGGCCTAAATGTTTTATCTCAGATTATATTAATAATTAATTCAATGTTCATGAAGTTTAGATTGTTTCCTATTAAATAGCTTTATGAAAAGGACTGAAAAAAGATGCCTATGAAACACATATTGGTAGTTTCTCCAGGTGGCTTCATTCAAATTTCTATGCGTTTTTGTCTGTAGTAGTTTTCGATCCAAAAAGTATAGGCCCTACTTATTTAAATATATAATAATTCCACGCATAGATTTCTAAAGTAAAACCACAAATTCCACCTAATAATTTTCTATAAAATATATTTTTTTAAATCCTATTGCAGTAATCACAAATGACTATGATTGGTCCAATCTGAGCAGCGCTGAGAAAAGTCGATCATGTGACCGGTGACACGTGACAGAGGCGCCTCTGTGCTGTATCAGCAGCGTCTGGACAGTAGAGGGCGCTGAACAAACCATATAATTCAACTCAATACATTTACTGTGTGTGTGTGTGTGTGTGTGTGTGTGTGTGTGTTATAAATGCTATTTGTTTAAAAAGTTTACCTCTGCAAGTTATGTGGCACATTATGAGCACGACCAATTTCTTAGTGTTTATTTTTTTTATGATAAAACACAAGCACAGAAATGCAAATAACATGAAATTACACAATAACACCTTGTGTGCTCTTTAATGTAGATTTATGATGCAAAAGCATTGGTGTGTGTGTGTGCTGTCATGCTGAATTTCATCTTCCTGTACAGAACAGTGATCTTTTGTGTGTTTAGAGTGCAGTGCTCAGATCGACACATAGGGGGCAGTGATTCATTCAGTCAGTGTGGATGTCTCTTCATCATCATCATCATCATCATCCAGTGTGTGTGCAATAGCAGTGCAAACCTCTGTGAGGTGAAGAGAGTTAACCATAGCAACCAAGGTCTGCCCGTTACCAGAGAAATACAAACTTGTCCCTTCATTACAGACACAAAAGAACAAGATCCATACATATTCTGAAGAAAACATGTTGATTCCTGTGCAGAAGCCGTGACACTTCTAAACACACGTGATCTGTAAGATGAATATGAGTTATAGTGACGCTTGATGACTAAAGAGTTACAGATGAAGGCACATCACCCAACTCCAGAAAACTCCTGACAATCACTGAGATATCAAGGGAAACCACATGTGTGTGAGTTTGTGATGTGAAATGATTTCAGAAGCAAATCTCATCCGATCTCTCCGAGCAAATGCCTCACCAGCCCGTCAGGACCTTCTGCTCTTGTCGCAGGATCATGTGGTTTTGTTCTGGATTATTCCTCCGTCTGTGACTGCGACGCACGAACACGACCATCATCACCACCAGAAGAATCAACAGAATGGCGCCTCCAATGGCCACACAGAGAATCACAATCTCAGAGAGCGAGGCTGAAACGACACGGAGATCATGTGAATGACTCGCGCCTGCAGACACACGAGCTCTCAGGCTGACTCCATTAATCCAGATACATCTGAAAAAACTTCTTTTTCTCTACGATTTGTCCTTCCTTCACACTAAGTGGATAGATTTGAAAATCTTTTTTCGCGTTGACCGAGATATTCAAAAATGAAAGCGCATGTTTAGTCATATTGTACTTTTATTTATCAGTGGTTATACTGGCATTGTTGTGCCTGCTATTCATTTTCATAGTGTTGTTAAAAATAAATCTTGCTTTCATCTTCATATTACAAAAAACTGCTGTTGCAAAACATCATGTGTTTTAGACCGTGGAATAGCAATTGAGTGCGACTTGAACGCACCAGTAAGCAGTGGGATATTTTGCTAATAATAATATGACCATGCCAGAAGAATGGTAGAAGAACTTTATGATGTCATCTCATGCACATGCACAGTAATATGGTTTTAGCATTTACCGATATTTCAGAGCAGATGATCAACTTTTGGAAAACTCTTAAAAATGCTATTCAGCTAATACGGAACATTCACAGAACTTTGGCTAACATTCTGACAAGGTTCTTCCAGTAACATTAATGCAACATTCGTTAAAAAGTTGTTATTAAATAACGTTGTCTGGTGTTTAATACGTTGTCTGGTGTTCTCAAAACGTTAGCACAAAAACATTATTTATACATCGTTCATGGAATGTTTTTACCTGAAACGTTTTTAATTGGACGTTCATTTAACAGTTATTACTACATGTTTCAGAACGTTCTCTCTGGATGCCCAGCTCCCCCTCACAAGATGCCCAGCTCCTCCTCTCTAGATGCCCAGTTCACCCCTCACAAGATGCCCAGTTCCCCCTCTCTAGATGCCCAACTCCCCCTCTCTGGATGCCCAGCTCCCCCTCTCTGGATGCCCAGTTCCCCATCTCTGGATGCCCAGTTCCCCCTCTCTAGATGCCCAGTTCCCCCTCTCTGGATGCCCAACTCCCCCTCTCTAGATGCCCAGTTCCCCCTCTCTGGATGCCCAGTTCCCCCTCTCTGGATGCCCAGTTCCCCATCTCTGGATGCCCAGTTCCCCCTCTCTAGATGCCCAGTTCCCCCTCTCTGGATGCCCAACTCCCCCTCTCTGGATGCCCAGCTCCCCCTCTCTAGATGCCCAACTCCCCCTCTCTGGATGCCCAGCTCCCCCTCTCTAGATGCCCAGTTCCCCCTCTCTGGATGCCCAACTCCCCCTCTCTAGATGCCCAGTTCCCCATCTCTGGATGCCCAGTTCCCCCTCTCTAGATGCCCAGTTCCCCATCTCTGGATGCCCAGTTCCCCCTCTCTAGATGCCCAGTTCCCCCTCTCTGGATGCCCAGTTCCCCCTCTCTGGATGCCCAGTTCCCCATCTCTGGATGCCCAGTTCCCCCTCTCTAGATGCCCAGTTCCCCCTCTCTGGATGCCCAACTCCCCCTCTCTGGATGCCCAGCTCCCCCTCTCTAGATGCCCAACTCCCCCTCTCTGGATGCCCAGCTCCCCCTCTCTGGATGCCCAGTTCCCCATCTCTGGATGTCCAGCTCCCCCTCTCTAGATGCCCAGCTCCCCCTCTCTAGATGCCCAGTTCCCCCTCTCTGGATGCCCAGCTCCCCCTCTCTAGATGCCCAACTCCCCCTCTCTGGATGCCCAGTTCCCCCTCTCTAGATGCCCAGCTCCCCCTCTCTAGATGCCCAGCTCCCCCTCTCTAGATGCCCAACTCCCCCTCTCTGGATGCCCAGTTCCCCCTCTCTAGATGCCCAACTCCCCCTCTCTGGATGCCCAGCTCCCCCTCTCTAGATGCCCAACTCCCCCTCTCTGGATGCCCAGCTCCCCCTCTCTAGATGCCCAGCTCCCCCTCTCTAGATGCCCAGTTCCCCCTCTCTAGATGCCCAACTCCCCCTCTCTGGATGCCCAGCTCCCCCTCTCTAGATGTCCAGCTCCCCCTCTCTAGATGCCCAGCTCCCCCTCTCTGGATGCCCAGTTCCCCCTCTCTAGATGCCCAACTCCCCCTCTCTGGATGCCCAGCTCCCCCTCTCTAGATGTCCAGCTCCCCCTCTCTAGATGCCCAGCTCCCCCTCTCTGGATGCCCAGTTCCCCCTCTCTAGATGCCCAACTCCCCCTCTCTAAATGCCCAGTTCCCCCTCTCTAGATGCCCAACTCCCCGTCTCTGGATGCCCAGCTCCCCCTCTCTGGATGCCCAGTTCCCCCTCTCTGGATGCCCAACTCCCCCTCTCTAGATGCCCAGTTCCCCCTCTCTAGATGCCCAACTCCCCCTCTCTAGATGCCCAACTCCCCCTCTCTAGATGCCCAGTTCCCCCTCTCTAGATGCCCAACTCCCCGTCTCTGGATGCCCAGCTCCCCCTCTCTGGATGCCCAGTTCCCCCTCTCTGGATGCCCAACTCCCCCTCTCTAAATGCCCAGTTCCCCCTCTCTAGATGCCCAACTCCCCGTCTCTAGATGCCCAGTTCCCCCTCTCTGGATGTAATTTGGGTGTAATGGGTGGAGCCACCCATTAGATCCACAGAGGTGGAGCTAGTCTAGGTCAAGCTCAACCCATGATGTCCAGAAAGGTGGAGGTGGATGTCATCACCACTTGAGTGCAGACATAGCCACAGACAGAACGAAAGCTGATGCTCACCTGTAGTGACGACTCGTAGACGCACCTCACCGACGTTACCGTGCACATCTGGCGGGTTTTTCACCTGACAGGTGAACGTCCCGTTGAAACTAAATGGCACTTTCCGCAGCACTATGGACGCATCGCGGCCACTGATGTCTCCTGCCCAATCCAGCTTCTTCCGGAAGCGGCCCTCCACAGGAGGAAAGGGCTTCTCTTGATAATAAAACACCTGATCGGTGAGAGACAGTCAGAATGAAGTGCAGAAGGAAACAGAAAACACTTGCATGTGGTCCAGCGTGTCTCACCGTCTCCTCTTGTCCGGGTCCGAGTGGCCTGAAGCTCCAGGACACCGTGACACTCGCTTCTCGGATCGCAGATGAACTCTGGAAGGTGCATTTGAGACGCACGTCTGTCCCGTTAACAGCCTTCACTTCACCGGCCGTGAATATTCGGATACCGGCGACACACCAGCCTGGAGACACAGATTATTGTCATTCGCAGTGCGCTGTTGTAGACATACAGTTTCACAAGTCATTATAGTGAAGTTAGCCACTCAGGGAAGGGTTAACCAACCAAAATTATACTGTAAAGCAAATAAACAATTTTTTATACAAAATATATATTTTACAAATAATCTGGACTCTAAAATTGCTATAAAATCAAAGCCGTATGTTAAACCAAGTTGTGTTCCAAATTTAAAGTCGATTTCACAAAAACTGAGCTTAACAGCCCATTTCCATGGTAATGCAATGTACAATTTCAACACAATTTCATTATTTCTGAAGACAAACAGAGGATGTTAATATGAGTCTGAAGAATGACACGGCAGACGCAGGTGGAGTTTGTTCTGTTCACACGAACTTCCTGAAAGAGTGGAACGACTGGAGAAAACAATGGAGTAGATCTAATCACTCTCTCTCTCTCTCTCTCTCTCACACACGCACACTCTCTCTCTCTCTCTCTCTCTCTCACACACACACACACTCTCTCTCTCTCTCTCTCTCACACACACACACACTCTCTCTCTCTCTCTCTCTCACAAACACGCACACTCTCTCTCTCTCTCTCACACACACTCTCTCTCTCTCACACACACTCTCTCTCTCTCTCACACACACACACACACACACACACACACACACACACACTGTCTTAAATGTTTCTGTTTACTATTATTCAAGTCACATAATCAATAAAACTCCTATAAAGTTGTCCTGATATTTGAAATATTCATTGTTTATGCAGTGGAATCTGTGAATGAGTGGATGACAGCGCGCGTGCACAGCTAACCCGATTATAGAGCGCGTGATGATTGACAGGTGTCACTCACAGCAGCGCAGCGTGAGAATCGGATTATAACTCGAGGATCTTTAGTGATCATTAATTCACCTCGAGAACACAGGAAACAGAATTCACCCATAAATCAAAAACAGGAAACATGCCATGAAACAATCATCCAGTCGCGAGACAATAGATGACAAACATTAAGTGCAGTGGAAAAGAAGGAAAAGAGTTTAACATCGCTTCACACTGCTGTACTGAATTAATGAAATCTATAGAAGTTTTGAAAATTTGCTAAGAATGATGAAGAAGAACACACTGACCTGAGGCGGCGACCATCATCATCATCATCATCATCATCATCATCATCCTCCTCATATGAGCCCGTCGAACACGCACGAGTCCGATCACACACACACACACACACACACTCAATCAAAGTCTGAGCCTCCCGACACATGGACGCGCCGCGCGCTCCCGCCCCTCAGGAAACGCAGACCAGCAACAGTATTTTACTTACATATGTGACTCTCATCAATATTAGATGATGAAATATCAATTATAGGCTGAAGGTTTTCAAAAAAGTCTCAATCATTTCAAAACTTTTGTCAAAAGTGTGTTTTTTAACAATAAATGTCACTTGCTTCGTTGCTTTCTGGTTAAACGCGTTCTGCTGTAAAGCTGGAGTGTTTGGGTTGATGATTAAATGCAGATTTGTGATTAATGTGTTCATGCCATGAGCTGTTTTATGGAGCAAACAAAAATATGTTCTAAAAACATTTCGAGTTGGGTTGAGAATAGTCAGTGATTGGGTTAAATGTTTGTCCAACCTGCTGGGTAGTTTTATTTAACCCAACTATTGTTAAAAAATGACTACATGGCTGACTTAAAATAAACCCAAAATATGTTATAAGTTTAATGAATACTAATTAAACAATAAACATTTATTAAATAGCTTATTAATAAATGTTCATCTTTTGATTATTATTGTTGCCTCTAGTAATTATGTGTCTGATTTTGGGTTCATCTGAAGTCAGCCGTATAGTCATGTTTAAACAATAGTTGAGTTAAATAAAACTGCCCAAACATTTAACCCAACTTGGGTTATTTTTAACCCAGCATTTTGGAACGTTCGAATTTATAAAAACACGATTTCTGAATGTTCAACATTTTTTTTAAATGTTTAAAAGCGTTTTTCTTGGTTATGTGAACACTCCACTGTATCATTCTTCAAACATTATGTGAATGTTACTTTTGAATGTTGAACGTTCTGAAAGAAGTAGAAACATTTAAGAAAACAAAACGCTCCATGAACGAGGTATAAATAATGTTTTTGTGCTAACGTTTAGAGAACATTTATTAAAGAGCAGATAACGTTACTGGAAGAAACGTTGAGAGAACACGAACAGAACGTTCTCAATCTCAGCATGAGGATCTGCATCAGATTGTCTTCTGAAGCTCCAGCACACGGTGGCGCTACAGACTCACATTCACACCTGCTGAATCTGAAACATTCTTTCTGCTTCTAACAGATCAGTGTCATCATTAAAGCATGAATCTCTGCTCTCTTATGAAATCAATACAAATACAATCTTGAATACCAGAGAGTGTCAGTACTGATGTGGAGTCAACACAGATGTATGCATATATAGATCATGTTTGCTTCTGCTGCAGGAGCTTTTCATTGACGTCACTTCATTTAATCTAAGGAATGAAATTATACTTTTAACACTTTCTGGGGTCACTGTAGAAATGAAATTCACTTCTGTTATTTCATAGACATCTTCATATTGTCTCTAAAGCAGCAACAGAACATGATTTAATGGTCATATTCAGTATTATTTACTGCATCTGATCTGACGTCAGCTAACAACTACAGCTGTTTTAATGAACTAACATGAACAACGGTTAATAAAAACGAATCGCTCATTGTTAGTGGACCTTTGTTAGATTTCATGTGTTTCAGCTGAATGAAGTTCTTGAGGAGTTTCTGAGAGAAGTGGAGCAGTTGAGCAGATGAAAGCGAGCAGAAGGAGGACGAGGGCGTTTGAGGTTTCCTCTTCCTGTAGAAGAAGCACAGAGACGCTGAGAGATCAGAACAGCATTTGACATCAGGACAGTAAACCATCCGCAGCGATGATTCTCACGGGCTTCGTGTTTCTGATGCTCACGGCGGCTCTGAGTCAAGCTGAGGGTCAAGGTGAGGTTCAAGGTGAGGTTCTGATCCGTCCTGATCAATAGAGATGATTCGTTATCTGAGCTGATGATTACATCAGTGTTTCATACCATTATTCTTACATGTTATTTACTTATTTAATAATTTTTGTTATAGCAATCAAAGCGATCACAGCAGATAGTGTCATTCTGACCTGCCCTAGAGGCGAAGATGGTAAAGTAACATGGAAGAAGGACAATAATGTTTATCAAAATGAAAAAAATACGGACAAAACAGTTAAAGCCGATATGGGAATAGTTGAAGGACTGTACAGTTGTGAAATCAGTGATAAAGATGTCATGTACTTCTACCTCAATGTAAAGGGTGAGGAAACTTCTTCCTGAAAACATTGATCATTGTGACACTGTTTTTCATCATAAATATTCTCACATCACGCTCTTTCTCTCTGTCAGTGTGTAAGAACTGCTACGAGTTGAACGGGTTGTTGGCGTGGGGCATCATATTCGGTGACTTACTGCTTACAGGAGGAATTATTATCATCACCTACATGTGTGTTCCGAAAAAAACTGGCAGCACACAGCAGAAAGGTACGACACACACACACACAGGTTTGTTTTATTCTCTCCCCTACACTACCCCTGACCCTACCCATCACAGGAAACTGCACATTTTTACTTTCTCAAGCCTTTCGAAAAATGGGCACATGGAGTAATGTCCTCATAAGTCACCCTCTCCTTGTAATACCTGTCACACCCATGACATTATACACATTTGTGTCCTGATATGTCACAAAAACGCACACACACACACACACACGCACGCACACACACACTCACACACACACACACACGCACGCACGCACGCACGCACGCACACACACACTCACACACACACACATACACACACACTGTGTATTTAACACAAAAACATTTCACCATTTTCATAGTTTAATTTGCTTTTCTACAGCATCAAAATCACGGACATCAGGCGCTCCTCCACCTCCAAACCCAGACTATGAGGTACGTGTGAATGCATGATGTGTGAAATAATGTCAAAGCTGAATTTTATGTATTATTGCATGTAGTTATTAATGAGTGTTTCATCACCACAGAACGAGGTAAAAGTGTGCTGTGATTGGTCAATAATCCAGTGTTCCAGTGTTGCTATAGTAACAACTGTTACCGCTAACAAAAACATGTTCTAAGAACGTTTTGCTAACGTTCCCATTAAGTTATGAAAACGTTATTTCTAAAAGTTAGCTTAAAAATATATAAATTAAAAAAAAAATATTTTTTTTTCTGGGGGGGTTATTGAATGTTTGCATAACATTCCAGTGTATGATTCTTCAAACATTATGTGAACGTTACTTTTAAATGTTCTGAAACAAGTAATGTTCTAAACAAATGTCCAACTAAAATATGTCCGAAATAAATAATGTTTTGTGCTAACATTTAGAGAACATTATTAAAGACCAGATAACTCTGAACAAACGTTCTATTAACGTTACAGGAAGAACGTTTGTTCATAACTTTGAGAGAACCTTGACAGGACTGAGAGACTGACTATTGACCAATCGATATGATTTACTGAATCATTTTTTATTTGTTATTTATGCAATAAGACTGTTATATAGTGAATATATATTCTATATTCCACACTGCATAACACAATCTCAAGTGTCTTACTGAATAAATACATGAAATGAACGAGCATTTGTGAGTATTTAGCAGATGATTCATTGTAATTTTGTGTTTGTGTTGTTTTCAGAGACTGAATCATAACACGCGCAGCGCTGATCTGTACGCAGGCCTTCACAAATAGACGCTTCAGATGCGTGTACAAGAGATTTACTGTAAAACAGCTTCCGAATTAAACTCTGGTGAATCATAGTGCTTCTTAAACAGCCCCATTTGTTTCACAGTATATATTATTGATTACTGACATTCATGTGAGAGTCAGATCGAGACTCACTGATCAGTGTTTGTGATGTTCATATACAGTTTGTGAGAGTAATTCTGCGTTTGGAAACTTCTGCTCATGAAACATCGGAAACTCATGATGGAAACATCAGCATGTGAAATACTGTAACTAAACACGTCTGTCTTAGTGCTTTGTTGTTTTGAAGATTGTGTGATTTCTTGTATGTTGGCAATCTTGTTTTTTCATGTTGTTCTGATGTGCAAGTGTCTCATTTTACAAGAACGATTCATTCTAGATTTTATCTTATGCAAACTTATTTAAATCTGAATGAACCGAGTCGAGGGTTGAATGATGCAACTGCTGTACTGGGAAAATACAAGTCAAAAATAAAGTTGATTTTGTGTAACTTGTGGAGTGATTTGTGCTTTAAATAGTTTATCTCAGTACTTACTCTTCACACAGTGAGAACAGCATCAGTTGATCATTTATCATCGCTTTGGCACAAAATGCGTTCAGTGACGACATCTTTTAAATGACTTGAATTCTTTTCTCACAAAGAAAACACCATAAAAACTCTCTGCACGTTTACATGCTCTTTTCAAAACTGTTGAACCTGAGGTCAAAACATAAAGCAAAAGTAATAAATTAAAATAAAACATATTTCAAATCTAAAAATGAAATACTGTCTTTCAATTTCATTACCATCTATACAAACGGGGAAACTTGTAAAAGAAATCATTGTAAGTGTTTTTTAGCTCATTGCCTTGGAGAGGAGCATTCATGTTCAGCTCTTGAGGGAGCTGGATGCGCTCAAAGTGACAAGTTTTTGGGAAGGAAACTCCACTCGAGAGGAGAGGGACAGGCACCAGGGCCGGATCGGGAATCACACGTTGTGCTGCCGGAGGAGTTTGGGAAAGGTATGTCGATTTCCCAGTCTCCTCAAGCCACTTTGAGTGATCTTTTGGATTTAGAAGACAGCTCAGCAGATTCTTCTGATCCAGCAGAAAGCTGGGGAGCTAAAATCAAGAACTAAGTTTTTATTAGTTGGTGACCCCAAAAAAACGAGTGTTTAAGGACACAAAAGCTGATACGGGTAATTGAGACAGAGCACAGCGTGTCATATTACTCTGAGAACTACGCCCACTGGAGGGGAACGTAATCGGCGACAGGATATACTAAGATATATATTATTTTTAGCCATGTCAAAGGATTATTGTGTGAACATGAGAGGAGGAGATGTATTGGGAAACTAAAATGGGTAACACTTTGTTTTTGGGTCTTTTAACTAGTTGCTTATCAGCATGCATATTACTAGAATATTAGCTGTTTATTAATAATTAATAAGCACATATTAATGCCTTATTCTGCATGACCTTATTCTACATTCTTAATCCTACCCAATACCTAAACTTAACAACTAACTTACTAACTATTAATAAGCAGTAAATTAGGAGTTTATTGAGGGAAAAGTCGTAGTTAATAGTGAATACGTGTTCTCTATACTAAAGTATTACCCTAAAATTTACCCACAATTTACCCATTCTTCCTGCTGATGCTTCGCGTCTTATTGCCTGTATCCACTCCTTAAAGACTGGCTTTTACGGTTCGGTAGCTTATAAAAACTTAGTTCTGGGTTTTTTTTAGCTTGTTTGCTGTACACCCTGTCACAAAGCAGCTTTTAGGCATTGTTCTGTTTTTTGTTAGAAGCAAGAAATGACAAGGAGGCAGCTTCAAACAATACAACGTCAGTGGAGAGGGTTGGATTGTCCCCCGGTGTGGGCGTGGCCTAAATGCGGTCTGGGAATTATTGGATGTGATGGTCCGCGCCACTGCCAGGTTAAGTCTGACTTGATCTTCACACTGAGGTGAAAGGAATGTCTTAGAGAGGCAGAGTCTCTCAGAAGTAAAGATGGGCAGAGCTGTGAAAGATTGTGGAATACTTTGTTACTCAACATCAAATTGCAAAGGCTTTGCAATTCTCATCATCTACAGTGCATAACGTCATCAAAAGATTCAGAGAAATTGGAGAAATCTCTGTGCGTAAGGGACAAGGCCGAAGACCTTTATTAGATCCCCTCAGACGGCACTGCATCACTCATCGGCATGATTGTGTCAATGACATCACTAAACGGGCCCAGGAATACTTCCAGAAACCACTGTCGGTAAACACAATCCGCCGTGCCATCTGCAGATGCCAACTAAAGCTCTATCATGCAGAAAGGAAGCCATATGTGAACGTGGTCCGGAAGCGCCGTCGTGTCCTGTGGGCCAAGACTCATTTAAAATGGAAAAGTGTTCTATGGTCAGACGAGTCCAAATCTGACATTCTTGTTGGAAATCACAGATGCCGTGTCCTCCTAGAGCTAATGAGGAAGATACTAAATCATCTCTTTTATTCTCCTTTATGAATAACGGTCAAGTAGGATAATGCGCTCCCTTGTGGATGGGTTGCTATCAGTCGACAGTGTGCACAAAGCTATAGTAAAGGGAGTCGTGTTGGGTAGAACGCCATGCATCCCATGCTCCTCTTTACTTCTCCAATGGTTTATCAAAGTTCAAGTAGTGCTAGAGAGCTTACCTCTAGGGCAAACTCCAGTCCTGGAGAGTTCAGCTCCAACCCTGATAAAAACTCACCTGCCTGTAGCTTTAGCATCCCTTTAGTAACCCTTCAGACCTGGATTAGCTGGTTCAGGTGTTTGATTAGGGTTGAAGCAAAACTGTGGCTCTCCAGGACCGACGTTCGCCACCCCTGCTCTAGGCGAAGATACATTAGGGTTGGCGTAATGCAAACGGAATTTTTTTGGGAAGTCTGCAAGCATCCCTCTATTGTATTTAACTCTCTCCCCAAACCGGTGTTGGGGTTTAAAGTGCTCCCTTGGGTCAGGGCTGCTTGGTAATGAGAGTTGCTATGGGCAGTACACTATGCGTCCCATGTTCCTCATTTTACCCACCTCTCCAATTAGTTTCAGAGTTTAAGTAGGGCTAAGAGATTCCCTTACCATATTTATTCCTCAGGGTTCAGGTAAGGCAGATGAATTATTATGCACAGTGTCTGTCTTTTCATTTGCCTCTTTTCCCAACTGTTGTTGGGTTTTAAGTAGACCCGTGACCCTGTGGCCAGGTTGCATTGGGCAGAACAACATGCGTCCCACACTCCTCTTTTACCACACTCTCCAGGGCTGAATACTCCCTGTAAAGAAATACTCCCTTAGGGTCGATAATAGATAGATGGAATTATGTTGGGCAATCCACATTGCGTCCCTCTATTCCACTTACCTCCCTCCCCAAGTATGATTGGGGCTTGAAGTAGAGACTTTTGTCCTCTTGGTATGGATGCTATTATAATGAAGTCTGGCTGTCAATGGTAGAACGCTAACGCCCCATGAACTGTGTGAAGAAGAGTTTTGAAAACTCGACCTAAGTATTGAGAAATGTGTCCTAGTGATTGTAAAAAACTATAATACTTTCACATACCGTGGTCTGCAGTATAGAAACAGGACGTGCATGTGTGTATTTGTGACCAGAGTTATCTGGTCTTTAATAATGTTCGTAAAACATTAGCACAAAAACATTATTTATACATGGTTGTGGAGCATTTTTTTCTAAAATGATTGACTTGGACGTGATACTACATTCGGAGAACATTCAAAAGTAACGTTCCCGTAATGTTTGCAAAATCAAGAAAAAAAGTTTTAAAACATTCAATAAAATGCATGTTTTGAACGTTCAGAGAATATTTATAACTACCATTTCATAACCTAATGGAAACATTTTATCTGGGTTTGTGTGTGGATGTATAAATGCTTGTGTCTGTGTGGTTGATGTGAACGTTGATATTGTGCTGCAGGTGGCTTTCTGCTTTTCTCGTCTCTGAACGGAAACCACAAAGAAGACATACCAGAAATTATCTTGTGACTAATAATAACCAATTAAAGACAACGGTTTATTAAAACTGAGTTCTGATGATGTCATAAAGCTGAACTGGATTTATTTCATCATTTACTTCCCATAATGTTGTTTCAAACCTGAATTACTTTACTTCTTCCACACAAAAGAAGACATTTCGAAGAACATCAGGAACCAAATAACATCGACTTTCATTGATATTTCTCAAAATATCTTCTTTTCTGATTTACGAAAGAAAGTTTGAACCACACAAATGACGACAGAACGATCCTTTTAAAGGTAATTGTTTTATTTGTGGTTCTACCTGCATTATATTCACATCTTTACTGTAATCGACAGAGCGTTTATGTGAGCAGCAAAGCATCTACGTTCACATCAACATCACAGACACAAGCATTCATACATATTACATATTCCCTTTAATAAACTCAAATGAAATCACTTTGTTCTGTGATGAAACTTTGTTTAAAGAATCGACAGCACAGCTCTGACAGTAAAGACAGATTTTATTGACTCGAGCGAAGCGTTTATTTGAAGCATCTACATTTACAGGAACGCTAAATCAAATAAAGAGATCAGAGCGTTAATGAAAGCGGTTTAAAGAGCAACACAGCTGTATTTGATGAAACAGATTTCTTCGAATAATCTCAGGGTGACAGGGGTTGTTTGGAGGTCTTCGGTTTGCGCCCCCCGTGAAGAGCGCTGTACTCGCTTGTGCGCGCGTTCAGCGGCTGGACAACAGATAAAACACATGTTAGAGATTCACATTCATTTCAATAATTTAATAAAACTTCACATCAATGATCTGCATTTAATGACCATCCTCTAGTGAGGAACCTGTTTATAACATATTAAAGCCAGCTAGAAATCGCCATGTATACAGAACGAATTCAAGCTGTGAAAAATCTAAATATTATACATTTATCTAAATTATTATCTGGGTTTTTAATATTTTACCCATCATTAGAGTATTTTTAGATATACAAACAAATATAGAACCACAACATTTTGTTTGTCAAAGGAAAAAAATAATGGTCTCAGCGGTTAATGTTAGTTCAACTAATTTAACAAATATGCATTAACTAATATTATTTTAGTTAATAAAATACAGCTGTTCATCAACAGTTACGTTTGATTTTAATAACGTATTAGTAAATGTTGAGTTTAATATTAGGATAAATAAATGCTGAAGAAGTATTTTTCATGTTTCCAAAACAACTTGATTCATCTAAAGGGATCATGTCAAATTCTTATTTATTTAATATTATTTTAATTCATTTTTTACAGTTTTAAAAACATTCTCGCCCCCGGACCCTGTGAAATACACATTATATAACATGTTAGTATTAGTTTTTATGGTTTACTCCAGGTGTTGACGCTGCTCGTACCTGATACGTATCTCCTGCTGAATTATTGGTGATCAGATTCTGCCGGTCAGAGGCTGGAGAGAGACACACACAGAGAGAGACAGATGAGTGATTTCTGATATCTGCATGAATGTGAAGCGGACTGTGAGCGCGCCGCACCTTTGTTGCCCTGGTAGCTGCTCCTGGTTCTGGGTTGAGCGCAGATGCTGTAAACGGCCCATCCGATCAAACCCGTGACGATGACATCACTCAGCAAAACCGTGAGCAGCACCGGCGTGTCCAGCTGGATCATGTTCTCACTGCCTGCAGCGACACATTCACAGAACAACACTTTATATAACTACTATGTACTAACATGTAAATCATTCATTTGATACAACACACTTATTACGTACATACACGTTCATTTGCATTGTACTCATATTTAAGAAAATACCTGCATGCAATCAGAGCTCTAATTAATTTCTGTAATTACACTTTTGACCTTTTAACTCACACTTAAACCGACCCAAACCTGTCCTAACCTAACCCGTATCCACCTCAATAGCAACATGAACACAATATCGACACAGAACTTGTGTATTTTAGTTAAAGAGGGTAGCCACACACTGTAAAAGATGACTGTAATTTTAACTGCACTTTCAAAATAAAGCTTCTTTCACAATAAAAAATGCTGGGTTAAAAATGGACAAACCAACCTGCTGGGTAGTTAGAAGAAAAAAAAAAAAACCCTTTTGGAAACTTTATTTTTAAGAGTGTAAAAATGCTACAGTAAAAACCTGTTGTTTAACAGTATTAAGTTCTCTTACTCTATATGGAGAAAAACTGTAACAGATCAAACCTTTCATGTAATTTTACAGAAAAATACTGTTAAATGTACAGTTTTTTGGAGTAAAAAAATAACAAATCAGCTTATAATTTACAGTAAAAAGCCGCAAACTAGCATTCCCAGAATTCCCTGTGTGAGTCAGATAATCAGAATATGATTTAATGTTGTTTAATGAATGTTTGCTGCAGTATTTTAGTGTCGTGTGTTTCCATGACGGTGTTTAGTGTTTCTTCTGTATATCAGCGTTTCCCTCAGCTTGTGATTCATCATTTATGATGATGTTTGTCAGTAAATGTTAAAGAATCATAACAGATGTTAGCAGTTTAATGTTTAAATGCTCAAATGTGATGTTCTGTGAATATGTTTATTGCATTATTCTGGCTTTTTTTTTTTTTTATCGTACTGATCATTGAGTATAATAGTGTGGAAACACGTGTGTTTGGACGACCCGTTTGATTTATACCAGCAGCTGCAGAAGACGAAGTGAAATACAGATGAGATTCAGCTCTAAATCAACTGTAAGCTGATAAAGCAAGACTTTCTCACACTGTTCAGTCCAATTATAGGGCATATAATTCATGTTTTATACATTTCATATAGAGTAAAATGCAGAACAGAAGTGTGGGGTGACTCCCAGCACTCCAAAACAGGCTTGTTTCACTCACTCAGGACTTTGACGAGGATTGACGAGGGTTTGGTACAGTTACCAGTATTATGACACGGGTCAGTTTTGTTCACTTCACACGTGTCGAGCTTTTCTATGTCCTCCATCAGTGACAGCGGCTCAAATACACCATTGCCACATTTCAGAATCTTATTGGAAATAGTGAATACTGGATCTGCAAAGTGAACAGTAGGTTAGATTATTACACCTTTTTCACTGACAGCAAAATACTACTTGTGGAAAAGCTTGTTTCCACCAGGGAATAAAAAATAAAAAGGTAATTGCCAGTTTTTATCTCACAATTCTGAGTTTAAGTCTTGCAATACTGACTTTTTTCTCCATAATGTGAGATAAAAAGTCACAATTAGCTTTTTTTTATTCCCTTAGTATTTCCATAAAATTCTAACGTGGCTGTGAAATAGCAAACATTTCAAGATGAAGTTGATTCTCTTTGCTTCACCTGCTGATTCCACTGATCTCAGAGCTGTCAGCAGGCAGAAGATCCAGAACAAGCGTCTTTCCATGTCTCTCGGTGATGTTTTATGATGATTATTACTCCTTCACTTTGATCTCTTCCCTGTAAATAGAGAGGTGAATCTGTTGTTGATGTGTCAGATTCACTGTCCTCCATTTTGCAGTCATGAGCGTGAGATCCGCCATGATCTCGAGCTCCTCGTCTCCAACATCAACTACAACACAACTCTGATTCTGTCTCAATCAGCCGAACTCGCTGAAATGCGCTTTATAGATTAAATAAACGAATGAACACCGCACAGAAATCATCAGATCTCAATCTGAACACTAAAGCTTTGTTCACATGCTGAAATGACGAATACAGTAGTGTTTTATTAGTGAAAACCACAACATTAAACTGGATATTCTGATTATAAATGAAACATTTGATAACGCCTTACAATAAGCTTCAGATTATTAATATTTATTCATATGCAGTGGATGTTTCTAAACAAAGCTTTTACAGCATTTATTAATTTTGGTTCAAATTAATTTCTACATATGCTAAAGCTGTAAAATTAATGTGTTAATTAACAAAGAATTGAAGCTGATGCATTAACTAACAACGAACATTATGTTTGTTACAGTATTTATTCATCTTTATTAAAGTTATTTAATAAAATACACAGTTCATGTTACCTCAGGTCCATTAAATAATAATAATGCATTAGTAAATGTTATAACATTCACTAAAATTAATGAACTCTGTATTAGTATTTTTCATTGTTAGTTCAGGCAAACTAATGAAACCTTATTGTAAAGTGTTACAGCAAAATGTTAACAACAACAACAACAACAAAAAAAGTGTATATCTAATAAGATACAGGCTATTAATATTACATTAAAGTTACAATCCAACATTATTTAATTTAAAAAAAAAAAATCAAATCCACTAAATATCGCTGGTTTATATTCATAATGTCTGTCAAATGTAGTTTCGTACCTCAGAGTCTCCAGATCGTGTGATTCAGACGCCGACGGTGTGAAAGACTGCGATGAACCGGAAGTCAGAACACACGACACGACACGATCTGGACCTGAACTTCTTCCAGATGATCTGAAATAAACAATGATGAAGAAACGCAAACTCTCCGTAACATTAACTGAAACAAAAGTTCAAGATAATAAAATAACCGTTTTCAGTCGAGAAAAAACACACACGTCACAGCCGTTAAATCAGTGTTGTAAATGATCGCTCGCGCTCGTCTCTCTTTCTTTCTCTCTGTGTGTGTGTTTTATAGTTGTTTTCGTGCTCTTACATGCAGTCTGACATCAGTAAAGAGCAAAAACTGCAGATGAAAGATCGATCCACATTGACTTCCGGTGCCGTAAACTGAAGACCACAAACACCTGCGAACATCCTTCAAAACACACAAACTCTCTCATTCCACACACAACATTATTACACTGATAATGTCGTTTCTCCAGAGACTTTATTGAGGTATTTTCATCATATAACTTATACAGCAACTTTCACAAGCAAGAGAGAGAAAATCACACTCGAATAATAATAATAATAATAATAAACCAGCACCAGTTAATCTCAGGTACAGCTAGAGTTAAACTAGAGCGCCTCCTGCTGGATCTCTTCATAATGAGCTTTATATACACATGATTTCAACGCCTTAGCAAGAATACTCTTTAAACTTCTATTCATTTATAAGTATTTCACAATATCTGCAGATTTAGTGAACATTCATTCATATTACACAAATATGATGTAGCATTCCATATAGCAGCAAAGAACTCTGGGTAAATACTGATGAAAGCACATATTTACAGTCAGTACAGTGTCGAGTCCATTAATGTACAGGTGCTTCTGAGGGAGCGAATGAACTACAGATCCCATGAATCACTGTCACTTTTTCAAGGGTTTTCTCTGATTGTAAGAGCAGCCATACAATTAGCACATGTTAGTAACTGATCCCTAGCTAGGTTTCTCTGAACAGTGGATTATGGGTAGTGCAGTTCTTCACCAGGACAAAGCAGTCTGCCTGTCACCTGACATTTGATTTATAAGAACAATGAAACCGAATCACGTTCTGCCCGCTGTCATGTTGACCTTGCAGGCGTCAGGTGGATCAGGTGTGAGGTCAGAGGTCAGAGGTCAGTGTGTGTAGATGTTCAGAGCCAGATCTCGTCGCTGCTGGTGCTGCTCACTTTATAGATGTAGCCCACCATCGGATAGCGAGCGAAACCTGTCGAGAGACAATCATTCACATCTACGAGACTCGACCACACACTTCAGTAAAGAGATTGGTTCTGGATATCGGGGGTCTTTAAAGGCACAGTTCACCCAAAAATCTAATTCTACAAAAATGTAAAAAATAAATCATCATTTACTTTTGCTGATCAGTGTTTATATGTGAATTCACATCTCAGAGTTTTGGGTGAACAGACAGAAATCTCTCACATTTCATTAAAATATCTTCATTTGTGTTCTGACGACGAATGAAAGGTGAATTCTTAACGCTTCGAGTGAACTGTCCCTTTAAGCGTGTCGCACACAGGTCATGACCTCTGACCTCGAGCAGCGTAGGCCGCAGACAGATCCTCCTCTTCCTCGTCCGTGCGTCTCCTCTCCAGCGTGTTCGGTCTGGAGATCTGCTGCCCTGAAACACGTCAGCTGGAGTTAGTCGTGTTGGTCAGGTGATGTTTCAGAGACTCACATTAACTATACAGTAACTCACTAATGTTTTATAGCTGTGGACAGGAGCGAGACTCACCCTTACAGAGCGTCCGGTCGTCGTTCAGCTGCACGTGTGACGGTAAAGACATGTTCTCTCTGGGCAGATACACGCCGTTCACCTGGACCTTCACCATGTCACGACTGCAACAACAAACAGCAGAACACAGTCACGAGATCAGTCTTTCAGGGAGGTTATAATTAGCAGGGAATGCTGGGAGACGCGCGCACCATTTGGAGGACAGATGAACAGCGACGGGCTCCTCTGAGAAACAACAGAGACAGAAGCGTTTCATTTCAGTGCACATGAATACATTTACTCTAAAGCTTTCGTCTGCAGTGTTTGGCGTTCAGTCACTGTACCGACGGCTTTGCTTTTGTCCTTCTGTAGGAGGAAGAACACCATCAGGGTGAAGATGAGGAGGGTGATGAGGCCGGCGACGCCACCCGTCACTATCCCGAACATCGGCACCTCCACCCGCGACTGCAGGAACTCTGGAGGAATGGGACACAAACTCATACAGACCAGCATTCACATGACTTACACCAGCGGTCAAAAGTGTGGGGTCAGCGAGACTTCTTAATGTTTCTAAAAGAGTCTCTTCTGCTCTCCAAAGCGGCATTACAGTAAAAAGTCTGAAATATTATTACAATGTAAATCAGCTGTTTTTCTATGTAAAGTGTAATTTATATCCAGTGATCAAAGCATCATTACTCCAGTCTTCAGTGTCACGTGATCCTTCACAAATCATTCTGATATGATGATCTGCTGCTCAAGAAACATTTATGATTATTAACAGTGTTGAAAACAGTCGTGCTGTACGGAAGAGGATTAAGGCAGAGTTATAATAAAAGCATAAAGCCATCTCGAGATTAAAGTCATCATAATGCGAGATTAAACTTGGTAAATTTCGAGAAAAAAAGTCGAAATAAAATGTTGAGAATAAACTTGTTACATTTCCAGAAAAAAGTAAAAAAAAAAAGTAAAAAAAAATAAAAATAAATAAATAAATTGACAATAAACTCATTAAATTTTGAGAATTTGAGAAAGTCATGTTTCAAGAAAAAACATTACATTTCAAAAAAACAATTGTTTATTCTCAACATTTAATTTAAACTTTTTTCTCAAAATTTAATGTTTATTCTCCAACATTTTTTCAACTTTTTTCTCAAAACAACTTTATTCTCAAATTTAATAAATTTATTCTCAACATTTTATTTCAACTTTATTCTCTAAATTTAACGAGTTTTTTTTCTCAAAACAACTTTATTCTCAAATTTAATAAATTTATTCTCAACATTTTATTTAAACTTTTTTCTCTAAATTTAACGAGTTTTTTTCTCAAAACAACTTTATTCTCGAAATTTAAAGTTTATTCTTAACATTTTATTTCAACTTTATTCTCAAAATTTAAAGTTTATTCTTAACATTTTATTTCAACTTTATTCTCAAAATTTAAAGTTTATTCTCAACATTTTATTTCAACCTTATTCTCTAAATTTAACTAGTTTTTTCTCAAAACAACTTTATTCTCAAAATTTAATGAGTTTTTTCTCAAAACAACTTTTTTCTCAAATTTAATGAGTTTATTCTCAAAACTTTATTCTCAAATTTAATAAATTTATTCTCAACATTTTATTTCAACTTTATTCTCTAAATTTAACGAGTTTTTTCTCAAAACAACTTTATTTTCGAAATTTAAAGTTTATTCTCAAAATTTTATTTCAACTTTTTTCTCAATTTAACAAGTTTTTCTCAAAACAACTTTATTCTCAAATTTAATGACTTTATTCTCAACATTTTTTTTAAACTTTTTTCTCTAAATTGAATGAGTTTATTCTCAACATTTTATTCTCAAATTTAATAAATTTATTCTCAACATTTTATTTCAACTTTATTCTCGAAATTGAATGAGTTTTTTCTCAACATTTTATTTCGACTGTTTTCTCGAAATTTAAAGTTTATTCTCCAACATTTTTTCAACTTTTTTCTCAAAATGTATGTCTTTACTGTCACTCTTGATCAATTAAGTGTGTCTTTGATGAATGAAAGTATTAATTTCTTTCAGAAAACAGAACATTAACTAATATGAATAACGAATAAACGTGTCGTATCACCTGTGAGCGTGAGGTTGCTGTGGGCGGAGCCGAGGCTGTTGTTGGCGTTCACAGAGATGTTTCCTGATAGGCTGCTCAGAGTGACTTGTAGGCTGTGATTGGCTAGCCACGGGAAGCTCCGTGAGTCCAGGATGAGGAAGTCGGAGCTGTTGGCCAGCAGCTGACCGGACCGATCCACCCAGGTGATGGTGGCGGGGGGGTTGGACCGAACCAAAGCGAAGAGGATCAGGGAGAGGCCGGGGTCAGAGGTCTCGCTGTAGTGGGCGTCCACACGCAAGATCTCCGGCTGGACTGAAACACCAGGAAACAAACACACGTGTGGGAAGTTAGTTCAAGCTTTTAAAGCTGCACTACGGGACTTTGGCCTCTCTATCGCCACCTGTGGTTGAAACATAAAATTTCACTTGCAAAGTCATTATTTTACGTCATATATCTGACCGACAGATCAAAATTTACATTAATGTTATGTATATGTTAATATTACAAATAAATTTACATTTAAATATTATTATCAATACTAGCATTTATATTAATATTATTAGAATTTATAACTATTATTAATTTTACATCAGATATCTGACCCGACAGATGTGTATTAATGTGTATTCTATAACATTATTATTCTGATTATTATTTGAACAGCTGTTTATGTACATGCTCTGTAATGTAATTTGCTGAACTGCTTTATCACAGGAGCGTGTCTCAGACTCACACTGGACGTTGAGCGTGACGGTGGCGTTGTAACTCTCTCCTCCTGCAGGGTTTTGCGCCGCACACACCAGCTCTCGGTCCCAGCGCTTGGGTTTGAGTGTGAACGTGCTGTTGCGCTCGGATCCGTATTTAAGCACTCCGGAATCCCCTGGTGATGTCATAACCAGACGCCCCGCCCCCCGGCTGCCCGTCACCTCGCTCTGCCTCTCCCCGTTCAGGTACCAGGTCAGCAGGGGCGGGGCTTGAGGATTCCATCCCTCTGATTGGCAGCTGAACCGGTGAGTGACGTTCTCCTGTACGGTGACTGACGTGGTCTGCTGTCCGTCAATTTTGGGGGCGGGGTCAAATGCTGCTGGCAGAGAGGAAAATAAAGTCAAGAGCAATACTGAATCAAAAACATAACTGAAACGAGAACATCTTACCTGTGCTGGCCCAGATCATGGTGTGAAAGAATAAAGCAGAGAGACGTGTCCTCATAGTCACCTACACACACACACACACACACACACACACGAGAAACAACCAGGAGAGACTCAACCAGCTACACAAAACTACAATCACACATAATTACAAACAAGAATTGTCCAGCTGCACACGTGAACTGCTGAAGTGTGTGTCGTTCAGACCGGTTTGAGTGTGTGATTGAATCTGTTTTCCAGAGTGATGTTGACATGCAGAATCTGCATCTCTCAGCTGAAGGAGACACACACACACACACACACACACACAGATACTGTACAAATGATGCACATGACAATAATCACACACACTCTCTCTCTCAGAGTGTTTTACCTCTGTGCACAGAGACGCTGCTGATTCTGACCGGCTGAGGATCCATTCAGAATACAAACACACACACACACACACACACAGGAGCGTCACACACTGACGCAGCATGCATGGGGAGGGGAGGGGGCTGTGATTCATTACTGATATAAAACACTGAGAGCAGGAGGCAGTAGACAAGTATTCACTGACTGTGTGTGTGTGTGTGTGTGTGTGTGTGTGAGTGTGAGTGAGTGTGTGTGAGAGAAAGAGTGTGTGTTTACTGAACGTCCTCCATCCAAACGCAGGATAAACCCCGTCAGATCTGAGCTCGACTAGTCAGGTCTGCTCAGCCTCTGCAGTGCAGGTTCACATTCAGACACGAGCAGCTGCACACAGAACTCATGATGATGATTTCCTCATCTGGAAGTCCAAAGCGACAGACAGATGAGGGATACAGCAGGCGATTCCTCTCAAATAGACATGAGAACTGCTAGAAGTTTCAATAGGACAAGCTAGAACAGGGAGGGACTGAGAAACAGTGAAAGCAGAGAAGGAGGATAGAGTAATTACTTTTTTTGGCTGTTTCTTGAATATTTCAGGGATTCTGTTCGGATTGGTTTGGGAAGATCATTCCACCAGCGAGGAACAGCGAATGAGAAGGTTCTGGAAAGTGATTTCGTGCCTCTCTGTTGAAGAGGTTTGCTGGAAGTCCAGCCAGAAGAGCATCGCAATAGTCCAGTCTAGAAATAACAAGGGCCTGGATGAGAAGTTGTGCAGCATGCTCCGTTAGGAAGAGCCCGATCTTCCTGATGTTGTGCAGTGCAAACCTGCATGATCATGCCATCCTTGCAATGTGGTCTTTGAAGGTCAGCTGGTCATCGAAGATTCCACGTCGAACCGAGCTGGATGGTAAAGTTGTGCCGTACTGACAGGGTGTAGCTGGGAAAACCAGAAGCTCCGTCTTCACTAGGTTGAGCTGTAGGCGATGTTCTTCCATTCGTGGCGAAATATCCGCCAGGCGGTCTGCAGCTACTGTGGGATCATCTGTTTGAAATAAAAAGTAGAGATGAGTGTCATCAGCATAGCAATGGTAGGAGAAACCATGTGCCTTTATAACAGGTCCCAGTGATGTAGTGCTTATGGAGAAGAGGAGAGGTCCAAGTACTGAACCCTGGGGTACCCCGTGGACCAGATGATGTGTTTCGGACCTGTGAGGTAAGATTCAAACCAGCAAAGTGTTGTTCCAGTCATGAGAGGATGGATCTGATGGCTAACAGTGTCAAAGGTGGCAGATAATCTAGCAGAATGAGAACTGAAGATTTGGGATCAACTTTCGCAATCCGTAGGGCTTCAGCGACTGACAGAAAGGTAGTCTCGGTTGAGTGGCTGCTTTTAAATCCTGATTGGTTATCATCCAGCTGGTTGTTCTGTGACAGGATGACACCTAGTTCGCTATGAATAGGAGGAGAGAGACAGGTCTGTAACTTTCTACAAGGTTTCATCTGGATGAAACTGGTAGTCGGTCCATTTTTAAACTCCATTGTTGATTCGAATAATAAACGACTCTTCTTGCGCGCACCACAACTGACTGCATCAAAACAAGCAGTTTTATCTCCTAAACTGAGTCCTCAGATGAAGGTTGATAACTGTAAGATAAGCAACGTGGTACTTCTTCCTGGCATTTATTCATCAGCAGATGCTTCTGAAACATATGCAGGTATAGCAGTGCTAACACTGCTTTATACAGTACAGATCGTTTCAAAGCAGCTTCAGAGTAATAAACAGGAAAATAACAAAGTGTTGATGTTGTAAGAGTCATCAATTATGAAACCAGTTCAAAAGCAGCTCTACAGAAGACAATAGTGTCATTATTCAGCTGAATTCAGTTCAATAACAGAGTCAATATTGCTATGTTCATCAATTATTAATGCCTTCAAAAGCAGCTTGACAAGTCAGGCATCTGTTCATAACACAAGCACATGCTGTAAAAGGGCTACAGCTGGCTTTAGTGTAAACGCTCTCTTTCAGGTCCTGTGCCGTCATACTGAAGCTGCAGGGAATTTGAGCATGGCGAAGGTGTTTGGTGGTTCGGCAGATGCAGCGTGATCTGGATCTTCAGTACCGCAGCACTGCTGAACAAGCTCTCAAAGAACACAACACACACTTCTGTCATATTCATTTCTTTATTTATATATATTTATTATTTCTCTCAGTTTGTTTGGAATTCTTTTTTTAACCATTGCTGTTGCACTTTAGTATTTTTTTTTCCAAAAACAAAGCCAAAAAAAAAAAAAAAAAAAAAAAAAAAGATAGAGAGAAGAGAATGACAGATCTAGAAAGGAAAAGAGGGCGGAGCATAACATGATGGACAGACGGAGGATGAGGAGGATCATGGTTCTCTTCATCACCATCGACACAAACTCGCACGCAGACGGGAGACGGTCTGATAAACACGCCCGTCTCACATCAGATGATCATGTGACCGTTATTGGTTTGGTCAGACTGAAGACGAAACGGCAGCAGAAATCGTCCAATCTCAGCCACATTTCTACAGAAGCTCATTTCCGCCAAAGAATTTTTAAAATAAAAGGCTAATTGCGACTTTTTATATCATAATTTGGACTGTATAACTTGAAATTCTGAGTTTATATCTCATGATTCTAAGAAAAAAGTCAAAATTGTGAGAAAAATAATAGTTTTTCTCAGAATCGTAAGATATAAACTTAGGAGAGCGAGAAAAAAGTCAGAATTGCGAGTTTATATATCTGTTATGACTTTTTGAGGAAAGAATTTCAAGAAAAATTTCAAGAAAAAAGTCGAAACTGAGATTATATACCTATATTCTGACTTTTTCCCGTAGCTAAGTTCTGACTTTTGCGGAATTGTGAGAAAAAAAGTCGAAACTGCGAGAAATAAAGTCGAAATTGTGAGAAAAGTCTGAATTGCGAGTTTACATACCAATGTTCTGACTTTTTCCCCCGGAATTGTGAGAAAAAGGTCAAAATGGCAAGAAATAGTCTAAACTGAATTTATATGCCTATATTCTGATTTGCAGAATTGTGAGAAAAAAGTCGAAATTGTGAGAAAGTCTGAATTGCGAGTTTATATGCCTATACTCTTGACTTTTTTGCGGCACCGTGAGAAATAAACTCAAGCAAAAATGTCAGAATTGTTAGATGTAAATTCGCAATTACCTTTTGTTTTTATTCTGTGGTGGAGAGGGGCTTCCATACGTTTCTGCTTTAAACTCGTAGAAAGACGTGAAGCGTCTGTCTGTCTGTCTGTACATTCAGCTAAAAACATCAACATGACATCAGAACAGAAATAGCAAAATTAACAATATACAAAAGCTTTTCCAACAACATCCACAAAAAAATAACCAATAAAGCTTTGAAACGGAAATGAATCTTAAAACATCATCATCATCATCAGCTATGAGCAGTACAGGATCTGTGAAACTACCCACAATGCATCTGTCATTGACATCGGACAGACAGACAGACGGACGGATGGAATGAAGGAGGTGAACAAGAAACAGGAAGGAAAAGCAAAACAAACTCTGAAAGTGCAAAAATCACTTTGTGAGGAAACGAACGCTGCTGTTCTCTTGTTGCAACATAGAACGGTTTTAATAATAATAATCATTCTTTTTAATAATGTCATAACCATAAAACGTCTTTTACAGAAAACAAGAACAATAATGATCATAATTCCTACAGAACATTAGCCATAAAAATGCGTTAAAAATAAAAAAACAGAAGTGAAGAAAGAAGAGAGCGAATGAGAGTCAGCCGCCCCGGCGGAAGGGGTCGATCGTGACGTCACGGCCCGACCGGAATGATCCGCGACGCCCCGCCGCAGCACAGGCTTCACGTGAAATACTTTGGGTTTGTGGCGTTTGGTAATGACGTCTCTTCGTGTGTGTGTGTGTGTGTGTGTGTGTGTGTTTACATAAGACTCTGTGTAAGCCTCGGAGTGCGCGAGAGCGCTGCTATGGCGACGGTAAGAGGGCGTGGTCGGGTGGGGGAGGGGCGGATGATTATTGGGCTGCAGCAGACGGGTGGCACTCGCCCCAGCCAATCAGAGAGACTCCCGGGTCATGACGGCCAATGGCGTCGAAGAGGAAGCCGAGTGCTCCGCCCCCTGCGTGCACGCCACACCCACGGCACCCCGACAGACAGACGATGAGGATTTGGCATGACAGCACAACACAGCAGACGGATATGAGCTTTATACAGCAAATACACCCCTGAAACAGAGAAAACATGTGTTATTATAATTTATACTAAATATGACATTTTATATAAACATTTAAACAAATATTAAGTATTTATTCAATTAAAATATATAATGTTATGTAAGAAAATTTGACTTATCTAAATATATATATACAGTATCTCACAGAAGTGAGTACACCCCTCACATTTTTGTAAATATTTTATTATATCTTCTCATGTGACAACACTGAAGAAATGACACTTTGCTACAATGTAAAGTAGTGAGTGTACAGCTGTTCCCTTAAAATAACTCAACCATTAATGTCTAAACCGCTGGCCACAAAAGTGAGTACACCCCTAAGTGAAAATGTCCAAATTGGGCCCAATTCGCCATTTTCTCTCCCCGGTGTCATGTGACTCGTTACAAGGTCTCAGGTGTGTTAAATCTGGTGTTACTCTCTCATACTGGTCACTGGAAGTTGTGGGATTACAAATTTAAGAATCTGTTTAAGATCTGCTGATCCTACGTCCTGACATAACATCACATGAAATAATAAGGTGAAGTACATTGTGTTTTACATTTTGTGGTAAAGATCTCTAAGGAGATCAAGTCTTGCAGCCCAGGTATGTACTTCCTGAACATTTGGCGTGACAAGCTCAAGGCACAGCTGTGCCTTTGTCTCTATGATAATGGGAAGGTATAAGCAATACTGTCAGACTGACTGGGTTAGCAACTATGCATTTGAAAGCTTTGATCTTTGTACTGGAAGTCAAACTACGTGTGAATGCTTATATAGTCTTAGTTCTCGTGACCAGCTAATGTTTATACCATTTGCTTTTGTTTTAGTGGTCACTTCTAAGGCTGTGTGTAAGGGCAACACCTTTAAGGACTGCCCACTGAATGCCTATAAAACAACATTAGTTAGACAACAGCTACCCACAGCACGTGTTCTCAATAAAGAGTAACTTCTGCTTGAAAGCTATCCAACGTCTCCTGGTCTGTGCTTCGACGAGGAAAAAGTTTCCTACAAAGTTCAACATGGCACCTCATGGCAAAGAACTCTCTGAGGATCTGAAGAAAAGAATTGTTGCTCTACATAAAGATGGCGTAGGCTATAAGAAGATTGCCAAGACCCTGAAACTGAGCCAAGACCATACAGCGGTTTAACAGGACAGGTTCCACTCAGAACAGGCCTCGCCATGGTCGACCGAAGAAGTGCACGTGCTCAGCGTCATATCCAGAGGTTGTGTTTATGAGTGCTGCCAGCATTGCTGCAGAGGTTGAAGGGGTCAGAGGTCATCCTGTCAGTGCTCAGACCATACGCCGCACACTGCATCAAACTGGTCTGCATGGCTGTCGTCCCAGAAGGAAGATGATGCACAAGAAAGCTTGCTGAAGACAAGCAAACTAAGGACCATGTCCTGTGGTCTGATGAGACCAAGATAAACTTATTTGGTTCAGATGGTGTCAAGCGTGTGTGGCGGCAACCAGGTGAGGAGTACAAAGACAGGTGTGTCTTGCCTACAGTCAAGCATGCTGGTGGGAGTGTCATGGTCTGGGGCTGCAAGCTGAGGGTACCTAAACCCTATTGAGCATCTGTGGGGCATCCTCAAACAGAAGGTGGAGGAGCGCAAGGTCTCTAACATCCACCAGCTCCGTGGAAGAGGACGACCTGTGAAGCTCTGGTGAACTCCATGCCCAAGAGGGTTAATGCAGTGCTGGAAAATAATGGTGGCCACACAAAATATTGACACTTTGGGCCCAATTTGGACATTTTGTGGCCAGCAGTTTAGACATTAATGGTTGAGTTATTTTGAGGGAACAACAAATTTACACTGTTATACAAGCTGTACACTCACTACTTTACATTGTAGCAAAGTGTCATTTCTTCAGTGTTGTCACATGAAAAGATATAAAATATTTACAAAAATGTGAGGGGTGTACTCACTTCTGTGAGATACTGTATATATCTTTACTGCTGAGCTAACATACAGTCCGTCATGTACAGAATAATTATAATGAAGCATAATCAACTATATAATTAATGTAAATGCATATGTAATGTAAATGTTATAAAATAAAATGACAAAAATCATTAAACCTCACAGAACTGTTCAGAAGGAATATGGAACAAATGTGTTAATCTGAGATGAGATGAAGATTGTCATCAGGAGACGAAATCTGCATCTGACCGACTAGAGATTCAGTGGTTTATTGTGGCAAATAATCACAAACTGACTACAAATAATCACACACACACAACTCACACACATGCACTCTCTCAGTCACACACACACACAACCACACACCTCGCACTCAAACACTCACCTGTGTTCATTAGACCCCGGCCTGTTCCACACTGTACTGCAGGTCGGGGGTTTTGTAGCTTAGCAGCATGTCACTGGTGCAGGAGGACGGGTAACACGACGCGGGGTGAACATCCGCCTCCACGTCACACGCTAAACACACACACACAACCGTCATCATCATCATCAGTGAGCGAGTGAGTGTGTGTGTGTGTGTGCGTCACACACCTGACCCGTCCCTCTGCTGCAGCTGCTGGCTTCCTGTCAGAGATGACTGGCTGAGGATGTCCGACATGCGGGCGGAGCTTAGCGCCTTCCCAGCCAATAAGCTCATTCCAGACATCGGCTCCACCTGCTCCTACAAGAAGAGGAGGTCAAGAGGTCAGCGCTGGAGCTGCATGACGAACATACACACACACACACACACACACACAGAGACAGACAAACGTACGTAGGCGTCGTCGCAGGTCTGGATGGTGTGATGTCGCTGTAATGATCCTCGCGTTCTGTAAGCATCTCCCTGCGTGGCGCGTGAGCCGTAACCGTTATGATCTCCCTCCATCCCGTGACAGTCTGCGGCGTCAGCACAAGATTCTGAGACAACCAATAAAAAACATTAGAGTGAGAAACTGAGTAAAGTGTGTGTGAATGAGCTGTGCGTTGCCTCACCTCTGGTCGCCGTGACGCCGCGCATGTAGGTGTGTCTATGCGTGGGGGAGGAGTAGGGCGGCGTGCTGCCTAGGGGCGGAGCCAGCAGCTCGTGTGCCTCTGCGCAGGGGGCGGCGGCTTTGGCCAGCAGGCCCTCGTGATAGGCCGGCATCTCATCCTCCTCCATGCTCTCTGAGTGAGGGGCGGGGCACTCGGGCGCCGTCCTGATTTGGAGAAGGTGATGGTAGTGCTGTGTGGGCGGGGCTTGCGGAGGGCCGGACTCTAAGCTCTCGGCGGCCTGGCCCAGTTGCTGTAGCAGCAGCATCTCTCCATAGTCCTGTGGGTTGGTGGGCGTAGCTGTGGCGGCGGAGGGCGGGGCAGTGCGCGGGCTCTGCCGTTTGAGCAGCGCGGCGAGGTCTTGTGGGGGCAGGCGCGGGTCGGCGTGTCCCGTGAGCGAGTGCCGTGGCGAGAGGAGGCCCTGCAGGGTAGGCGTGACGTGCTGCTGGGCCGGCCGGTACTCCAGCGGCGTGGGCGACAACAGAGCCTGCTGCAGCGCAGATGGACTGCCGTAACCAACCGCCGCCGCCGCGCCCTGATAGCCCTCCAGCCCCGGAACCTTCAGAGACGCCCCCTGCAGGTAGGGGTTATAGGTGCCTATGACGCTGCTCATGCCGCCCTCGCCAAATAGATGCGGGTTAAACTGCTCGTACGTGGAAGTGTGGAAGCGACTCAAACTGCGACTGCAACACAATCAGACAAAACGACTGTTCGCATTAGCATAACTACACCCCAACTATTATGCATGGGAGGAGTCTGGTCGGATCTGACTCCACCCCTTCTGACTAAAGTCAACATGAAACAATGACATTAATGTGATGTTTCAGAGTGAAACAGGAGATTCAATGACAAATTTGTGTTGAAAAACACCATCACCCATGATTCCGTAAAGAAAATTCCTCGCACCAAAAGAGCTCTTTAACTCCGCCCACTCCCATGAAGCACTGCAAATGTGTTGTGTAATGTGTAATCGAGTTGGCTTCGCTATGCTGTCAAATATTTTAATATACACAGATTAGGTGAAGTGAATAACACTGATCATCTCTTCATCACGGCACCTGTTAGTGAGTGGATATATTAGGCAGCAAGTGAACATTTTGTCCTCAAAGTTGATGTGTTAGAAGCAGGAAAAATGGGCAAGCGTAAAGATTTCAGCGAGTTTGACAAGGACCAAATTGTGATGGCTAGGGTCAGAGCATCTCCAAAACTGCAGCTCTTGTGGGGCGTTCCCGGTCTGCAGTGGTCAGTGTCTATCAAAAGTGCTCCAAGGAAGGAACAGCGGTGAACCGGCGACAGGGTCATGGGAGGCCAAGGTTTGTTGCTTATGCCCATGCTGACCCCTGTCCACCGCTGAAAGCGCCAACAGTGGACACGTGAGCATCAGAACTGGACCACAGATACCACAGCACACCTTCAGGGGTCTAGAGGAGTCCACGCCTCGACGGGTCAGGGCTGTTTTGGCAGCAAAAGGGGGACCAACACAATAATTAGGAAGGTAGTCATAATGTTATGCCTGATTGGTGAATATGCATATTTTGCAATGAACTTAAAACAGTTTCTATATAATCAGCCACTTTAAGTGAATAGTTTTATATTTCTGCATTGTTTTTAATTCGATTATGTTGCTCGCAATGCTTCATGGGACACAGTCTTGTATCTTTGTCTTTTTTATTTTCAAATGCTTTTTTTGCTTCAAATAAATCTTTGTAATGATGTGATTCTCCTCATAGCTGGTTGGTTCGGATCATGGCTTTAACCAAGACATTTCTGAAATCCCTATGGGAAAAAAACAATGCAGCTGTGCATAACTGATGAACTCACTGTTTGTGTGGTCTATTGAATTCTAACGAAAGACAATGAAGACAATCATGATATTTCTTCAGAATAACGTCACTGATGAATCTGTACAACATCGAGTCAATGATGATTTCATGTTGACTTTACAATACATAAAACTGGTATCAAAACTGAACCGACTGCATCAGTGAATGTAGGTGATGTGGTTCATCTAAGAACAGCACTATTAATACACATGTGAAGCGAGACGACTAATCAACATCCCGTCTCACATCCACTGGAGGGCCAATAAATCCAGTGAACATGACACAGGAAACACATCTACTGCTAGCACTGACTCCACCAGCACGTCTCAAAGTACCTCAAACGGCCGGCCGTCAGTCGTCCCTCGACTGATATACTGTCATCTGGGAGC